>CAIGRQ010125535.1:0-23819 GCA_903798375.1 Fraxinus sp. D2006-0159 | reverse complement strand
CTTTTATCATTTTGAAAATCAAACTATTTATAATGTTTGGAACGATTGATTTTGTCATTGTCTTAAACTCGATGAAGCCATAACGGCAATTATACTATTTTTTGTTACAATAAAACATCACTGGTACTGTAGCGACACGTGTGCCGTTTTCAAAACAATAACGGCACTTGTGTTGTTCTATTTTTTCATGTTGATTAAGTAATGAGCATATCTCCTGAATGTTGTAAACTGCATGTTCATCCTACAACTTAAATGAGTTCAACTTATCGATTATCGTAATTCGGACGGGTCGTAGGCACTTATACTCTTGTTAATAGACATAACAACACAAGTGTCGTTAAAAGGCACTTGTGCCGTTCTGTTGATTTCTCTAATATTTTGCTACTTTTCCAACAGAACGACCTTAAGCATTGGACCCTCTAACTTAAAAAGATCGAAAAATGTTGATTATGTGACAACAACTAACTGTATAATTGATAAAGAATATATGGTATTAAACAGTGAAATCACAAATCTTAATCTAAATTCGTTTGAAAGTACAAGTAATGAGCATATATCCCGAATGTCGTAAACGGCATGTCTATCCTGCAATTTAAATGAGTTCAACTTATCGATTATCGTGGCTCGATCGGGTCGTTGACACTTATACTCGTGTTTATAGACATAACGACACAAATGTCGTTACGTTTTGTTGATTTCTCCAATATTTTGCTACTTTTCCAGTGGAATGACCTCAAACATTGGACCTCTTAACTTAAGAAAGTCGAAAATATTGATTATGTGACAACTAACGATATAATTGGTATAGAATATATGGTATCAAATGGTGAAATCATAAGTCTTGATCTAAATTCATTTGAAAGTATAAGTAATGAACATATCTTCCTAATGTTATAAACGGCATGTCCATCCTACAACTTAAATGAGTTCAGTTTATCGATTATCGTGGCTCAAACGGGTCATGGACACTTATACTCGTGTTTACAGACATAACGACACAAGCCGTTATTTGTAGTGTAGAGCGACACTACAGTCGTTATCTTCCATGTAAAACAACAATATAGCCATTACATGTTATGTTTTGTCTATTATTGATAAAACAATGTGACTACTTTGATAATTTAAATATGATAATAATTTATTCATATTATGTTTAAATAGGTAATGACACTTGTACTATTTTCATTTCAATAACGGCACTTGTGTCGTTCTGTTGTTTTCATACTGATTAAGCAATGCGTATATCTCTCAAATTTTGTACACGACATGTCCATCTTGCAACTAAAATGTGTTCAACTTATTGGTTCTTGGGGGGTATGGATGGGTCGTGTATGCTTATAGTCATGTTTATGGACAGAACAATACAAGTGTCGTTTTCTTCACTGTAACGATCCAAGTGTCGTTCTCATGGACAAGTTATATTTCGATAACGACACTTGTATCGTTCTTTTAGAACTTTTCATCTCAATAATTATACAAGTGCCATTCTCAAGGACCTTTTCATCCTCTAAACGGCACTTGTACCATTCTCCTAGATCTTTTCCAATTCTATAACACCACAAGAGTCATTCTAATGGACAAGTATATTTACAAACATAATGACAATTATACCGTTATAATAGATGTCATCATCTCAGTAATGGCACAACTACCATTCTTATGAACACATTTACAAACGTAACGATAATTATACCATTTTAATAGACATTCTCATCTCATAATGGTACAACAATCGTTCTCATATTTATAGATAAAATGGCACAAGGGCCGTTTTTATTTCAGTTGCTACTTATAATCGTGTTTACAAATAGAATGACCCAAAGGTCATTTTCTTCAAAGTAACGACACTTGTGTTGTTCTATTATTTTCTCCTATATTTTGATTTGTTTCCAACACAATGACCTCAAGCAAAGGACATGTGATAAAGAATTATTGAAATGATATATTGGACTCTTATAAGTCGTTAACGACACTGGTGCTGTTCTAAGAACGTTTTCATTTCAATAACAGCACTCGTGTCGTTTTCATGGATGCTTATAAGTTCAGTAACATGACTTATGTCGTTCTCATGGAAGCTTATTAGTCCTGTAATGGCACTTGTATCACAACCATGGACACTTGCAAACATTTACCTTACATAATCTAACTCAGAGAATATTTGTAATTTTATATTTTTCTAACAAAGATAAGAAACAATCCATTACACTTTTGATTCAACCTTCGGTGGCAAAACTATCGTAACCTAATGTCTTCATCATTACTTTCCCAATTAGCCATAATCAAACAACACACTCCAAGGACTTCATTAACTTGAATCGTATTCAATGAACACTTGATATACATGTTAAAGTTATTCATATTAAATGGATAATAATAGAAAGACAATGAATAAAAGAAACTAAAATCTAAAAAGACCGAATCAAATCTATTGACATTAATAAAGAGAGATAGCATCAACTCCAACTTCTTTGTCAACATCAACCATGGCCTGCCAATGTTGAAGCATTAGAATATTCAACCAACACATATAATATTGTAGTAAATGTCCGAAAATTAATCAATCCTTAATGAGCTAATGCCAAACAAATAAATAAAAACTCTCAGAAGAAACAAAGAATGTATTGAAAGATCAAAATCTTAATGCCTATACCTTGTAGTGCCATGTTTCCCCACAAAAAAAGAGGTGTTGTTTCATGTTTAGGAATTCAAAATAAATTTTCTGCAAGATACAAGAGGTGCCCTTCCTAATTCCGTTCTTTGCTTAAGCGATTAGATGTAGGGTTTTTCTGCCATTGATTAATCTTGCCTCTGTTTTTCACTTGAGCAAGAAGATACTGCAACAATGCTTTTACCTTACTCACTTTTAATGACTTTCAATCTTTCCTCCAAAAATTCAATCCTTAATCCACATTCAAACACCCATGTACATATCTTCTTTATATCACCCTCCAAATACCCTCTCCAAATTAGTGAACTTCAATAATCTAAATTTCTACTACAATAATTGCTATTACTGCAACAGGGAATACAAAATAAACATAAAAAAACTCAAATTTACGACTAAAGGAGAAATAATATGAGAAACAAATTACTAATCCATTACATCACATATTTACCATTGATCTCAAAACAACAAAGGGAATTCATTGATAAGTTTTATTAGTAATTTCTTTATCATGTTATTGACACAATTTTTTGTTTATAACAATGCTAATAAATGAATTCCTCATTAGCCCATTATCTTCAAATTTCCAAGTGTATAAAAAATTCACCAATATTAAAAAAACTCAACTCAAATTATACAAATGAACTATGAAATCATAAATAATCCCGTTTTTATATTTTTCATGTTATTTCTACTCCAATTGAAGCACAAAATCACATTTCAAAATGAAAAAAATTGAAAAAAAAAATTACATTTTTACTATACCGATTTGTAACAAAAAGGGATGAAGTAGTGTAAAATAAACCTAAATGGAAGAAAAAATTGTTGTAATCTTGAAATGTACAAGAAATTGAGGTGAAAAAGTAGACGTTAGTTTTCAATTTAGAGAAAATGGTTCACATTGAAATTGAAGAAGAAAGAATGACGTGAAAATAGGCGAAAATGAGGGAAATTGAGTGAATATTTTACTATTAACTAAAGGATAATTTTGTCATTTGGCCAATTAAAATATCTTGAGTTTTTTTCTTTTTTATTAATGTTGGTCAAAGGCCATTTCTCCAAAAAATTTTATCCAAACCTGCTATTTGGCCAAATTTCCCAACTTGTGTTGAGCACGTATTCATATTAATTTGCCTTAGTAAATAAGTTTTCAATAATGATAAATGTATATTTTTTGTTTTATATAGTTTTTGACATCACTTCTGTTTTCAAAAAATTGAGGATGAACAGTATTTTTTTAAATTGTTCAACGGTATGTTGTCACTAACACAATAAAAACAATAATATAAAAGATTATGTATGCCGATAATTTGATAAATAGCCATCTTGATTCATAAATCCACTATATTGCTTGTCAAATTGTGATATCGTACACTTCTAATTTTTACCGAACAATATTACTCCAGTTACAAATCTTTAAAAAAAAAAAAAATTACCATAAACAAATGTAGGATCGTGATGATACTGAACTCTATCCACAAATGCAACATTTCATTTGACTTTCTAAATAAATAACGTATAGATTTAAAACTATTTAAGATAGAGAAATACTTTGGTAAATGAGTAGGTAAACTAGTACGTCTTGATACAATTTCTTCAAAATATATATTTTACAAAGAGTAGGTATTAAGTCAATGATTTGGATAGAAATTTCACAAATTGGCATTAGCAATCTTCAAAACGTTTGACCATAATATGAATAATACTTGTGAGATTACGGACATGTCCTCTTTTCGTGGCACGAAAGTGCGTGTTGGTACATTTTGTAAATTAGAATTTCCGAGACAAGTATATTAGAATTTGAGTAATGCTACATTCATCTAACATTCTACATAAAGTTTTACATAGCCCAATAGGGGCCGCCATGTGTCAATTATGTAAAACTTTATGTAGAAGGTTAGGTACAACTAGTTTAATTCTTAGAATTTAGAACCATAATTCTTTTTTATTATTATTATTTTGCAACGAGTACAACACTTAAGAACCATAAAAGCAAGCATATGACATGGCATGCACATCCCTTCGATTATACAAGATATGTATGCTAAGACATATGCTAGCGAAGTCGAACTTGCTGTATCATAAACTTAAAGAGACTCGGGCTATGAACAGAATCAACTTCTCACCAGAAATCTCCCAAGGAAGACGAATTCGAAGGACTGAAAAACGAAACTTTTCTCCTTTTTCTCGAAACCATATTTCTTGATGTGGATTCTTCCGATGCATAAAATTTATCAAGCACAGATTTCAGAGCCTGACGAACAGAATCTATGAGAGGTTGGCAATCTTCTGGACTAATTTTGACATTCTCTGTGTTGCATCCAGTCACTACAAAAACATTCACCATTCTACTTCCCAATGTAGCAATCTCAGCCCTGACTGTCTTCAGAGGGAGAGATTCGAGTGTGAGTCTTAAGTCGGATAAAATCTCGTGTCTGTAATCACAACATAGAGATGCCCGGATGGAAAATAACGCTCCATCATGTTCGTCTGCCTGTTGTTCAACTCTTACTTCATCAATATCAGTCGGCACAAGTGTGCCTTTAGTAGCTTCTGCGACGTTCCCTCTCAACTCTTTTACCTTATTGATAACTTCAGCCAGTAGTACTGCTTTGTCCATCTGTTAATATCAATAAACTCATTCAGTAAAGCATAAACATGCATCCCGTTTAGATGCCAGGATTAGTCTACGGCAACAGTGATTGATCACTGCCATCAAATGAGCACAATTTATCAAAGACAGTTTTCAGTGCTTTCTATATACATTTTGCATGTGCTATCCTCTCTGTATAATCTACAGAAAATCTTTAAAGGTTCATCCCTAAAAACTGTGAAGAATCTCAAAGTGCTGCAATCTGTTCAATAAGTCAGAAACCAGCGATGATCCCAGAAATCTTATGACACAGAAAAGGTTTGGATTTCAAAATATTCAACAGCTTTGGACAATCACGGCTAAATCTAGCATTCATTTAAATTTTGTTTGTGAGTAGTAGCAACAAGAACTTATTGATGATTATGGACAAAAAAAAAATCTTATTAGTAAATTTATTAGCTAAAATACACAAATACACTAATATATGCCCTCCCAAGTACAGAAACATCACATAGAATCAATATAGAAGCAAAAACAAGGCTTGACATGGGAATAAACTCGAACAAAACTTTAAGACCCCAATACAAAATCACCATCTAAGCTTCAACAGTAATGGAATGCTTTATGAGGTGGACAATAATGGAAGAAGAAAAACAAGAATTAGAATATCGACCTCTCCAATATTACGAAGCAAACATGCGCCAAGTATATATACATATATCTAAGTAAATCTGCAGTGTGGATCTACTGCATGTTTGTAGATCATGCTTACAATCATTCAACCATTAATAACTGCAAGGGCATATAAAGGTGATTTTTTCTCACATGCATTGAGCCAAACACTAAAATCTTGCATATTACAATATCGACGCACCAAACATGCCCCAATATCTACATATACCTAATTACAAGTATATCTGCAGTGTGGATCTACAGCATATTTGTAGATCGTGCTTACAATCATTCAAGTACTAATTGGAAGATCATATAAAGGTAAATTTGTCTCACATGCATTTAATTAAACACTAAAACTACCTATTTCGATTCTTAGTAAGGTGGACACGAGTGGAACAAGAAGTTCATTATAATATCAACTCCTCTCCCATATCAAGCACCAAACATGCCCCAAGTAATCTACATATATCTTGTTCGTAGTAGTAAACAACTGCAGAAGCATATAAAGGTAAAATATTCCTCACATGCATTTAATCAAACACTTAAACTACCTTGTCTGTGCCAGGAATGAGGCTCCTGAGAGTGCTCAAATGCCCATTAATTCTTTCTCTTCTACGCCTTTCAGCCTCGCTGTGGTTCCTTAAAGCTATCAATGCCTTCTCTGCATTGACTTCTTTTTGGCCAGGCTTCACCATAGCCCTTACAAGCTCTCCCCTTTCTTTATCCAATACCAACGACGAACTTGATGAGGATCCATTAGTTATTACCCCTTGGAACCCAAAATAGTTATCAGGATTCCCATTGATAGAGTTGAAAAAATCCATTCTTTTTTCGTCAGAAATCACAGCTGAAACGAAGTAAAGAGAATTCGTCGGTTCTTGAAATGGGATTGCCAGTTTTGGGCTTTTCTTGTATTCCCATTGCTTAAAACAGCAAAAAGTAATACTTTAATAAGCAGTTTTTCAAGATTTTCGTCAAGAGTAAATAATATACTATAAAAGTGCTTCGTTCTCTTAATTCTTCTTCAATTAAAACGTTGCAAAAATGTTTTGGGCTCACAAATTCAAGAACATAGGCACTGTGTGAGAGAGAGAGAGGAGACAGAGAGAGATTTTACAAGAAAATTGCAGCGAGTGTGAACATAGGTACTCTGTGTGTGTGTGTGTGAGAGAGAGAGAGAGAGAGAGGGATTTTACAAGAAAATTGCAGCGAGCGTGTTCACACTTTCAGGCTATTTAAACCCAAGATTGAGTCATATTTTATACTTTTTTACCTGTTCTTTTATTTTATTTTTTTATTTTTCTTACTTTTTTTATACGATCAACAACCAAGAACTCGTAAATCAACAAACTCAAAGATCAATAATTGGAAATAATCATCCACGGCTATGTTGGGTTGTACTGCTTGAACTCGGCTAGGCCTCATGACCCCATGCATGATCATATTTGTCGAAGCATGCTAACTTCATATCATCCTCATCACGCAAGAAAAATTTATAAATTTTATGCATGTAAGGCTAGTTGCCGAGAGTTTGTTCACAAGTAAATTAATTTCAAAATAGATAACATTTTTGTAAATTAAAATTTTGCATTCATAAGTAAATTTGGTCATGTTTGGCCTCAATTTTTCAAAACTCGTTTTTTTTCTTCAAACTCATTTTTAAACATACATTTAATGAGAAAATTCTTAACCAAAAAAAAATTTCAAACACACATTTTCTAACTTATATCAAGAGCTTGTTACACTGAGTTCATTTACTTCAATCATGAACGATTGTTTTTTTACACTGAGATCATTTACTTCAATCATAACAATCACATATTAGTAAAATTTTAAAATATTTGAACATGTTATATATCATACTCATTTATGCTCTATGGACTAGAATAATAAAACATTATGAAGGAACAATATTAATAAAAATTGTTAAATTCTTTTTAATTTAGTACTCAATATATTTTAGCTTAAAATTCTTCAAATAACTTACTTCTAAGAGTAATTTAGTATTATGTAGCTTTTCAATTAAATACTAAAAGACTTAAAAATTACTAAGATTTTTTATTTTATTTTATCATGTGTTATAAATTAAAAATAATCTGATAAGTAATTTTTAGATTCTTAAATTTAATAATCTATGCAATTATGCACTCCTTCAATAGGACCCATTTTAGAAACATGGAAACTTCATTGGATCTATGAGATCATTTTGATTATCTAATAAAATTTTGAATAAAATAAAAAAAATTACTTTATTGCATGAAAATATATCATAATTATAATGCTATTTTTCTAACAAGTGAACATTTTGTCAAATGAAGTACTTTATGACTCAAAAGTACTTATTACAAAAATACTACAACTTGTACATAAAATAAGTGAAGCAAATACTTAATTATAATTAAAAAAAAAATTAAAGTATGAACTATGACTTCAATAAATTTGCAATTTCGACTAATGGAAATGGAAATGTTATGCTAATCTTATGTACCTAGGAATAACATTTGAAAATTTTGATTTATACAGTATAACTACATTGTAAACTATTGTAACTCGACAATATTAATCACAAATTTCTCTTATCTATATGTTATTGAGAAACAAGAACTTAGATCTAAGGAGATGCCAATCTTGCACGTACTCGTTCTCCATTTATTGTTGTAACCTTATATTAGTGAAATAAAATTTAATATTTGAGACAACAATCGAATAAAACAAATAAAGGATATGATTAAACAGAATATATATAAATTTGATCTTCTTTTAATTTGTCAACCACGTGTTTCTTAGCCCCCAGATACAATATTTGATCAAAAAATTCCACTACAGTTTGTCCATTGCTTTTTGAACTCTGCATTATCCTCTTGTGGGCTTTTTGATCAAAAGCCAATCACATAACTCACCTACTTCCTTTGAAAAATAAAATTTAGTGTGAACTTCAGGGCTAGAGTCGGGTCCAAATATAATTACGAAATCGTTTGGGTTCGGTTCGGTTCGATTTCGTACCATAATTAATTTTTTTAACATTTACAACAACACTACATAAATATAACTAATGACATTTTCATTCGTAATTTTTACAAATTAACGTGGCCCAATTTAAAAACATATAAATAACAAGCTGTCCAATAAGATTAATTCAATGAATATAAATACCAAAAAGCAGATACTAATATTAAAACTAGGTGATCCATATCAAAGTTACAAAAAAACTAATTTCACTGGATTAATTTGCTAATTTGTTTAAAAAAAATTTAGATTCAATTCTTCGTTTCTTGGTCTGGAAGCGAGAATTGACCCAAATTCATCGGTTCTCAATTCGTATACCCGTTCGAGTATTTAACCTATGAAGAACCGGTCGGATCTGTTCGATTCAAGAGTTTTGTCCTGCCCTAGTGAACTTGTAAAATGGATCATTCTTTTCCAATTCTACACGATTACATGATAATGATTGGTGTTAATTCTAATGAATCATGCCAATATAGTGAACTAACTCATTGGTAATTACGGTGACAAAATGTTGAACTAGGGAATGTAATTTACAACATCTAGGAGACGTGATATGTCTATTCATTTAAATTTGTCTACACACGTCTTTGAGGTTTAGTCTAGATTCATTAATTTATTAACCATAAAAGCAAGCATATGACACGGCACGCACATCCCTAAGTATAAAATTTGTTAATAATCTTTATTCAAACTTACGTACATTCGCTGCTTGAGATTGAGGATCGAAAAAACTATAATTATTATTGGAGTCCTCAATCACTGCTAACGAATCAAACTTCGTGACCATTTCAAACAATGTATCTTTTTCGTGACGTAATTAGAGATGTAGTTGAAACTCTGATACCAAGAATGACATAGGAAAAATTAGTAAAAAAATTTATTAATAATTTTTACTAAGTAATATTAAAATGGTAAATAATTTATAAATTTAAATTATTGACAAAAAAGACCAATAACAAAAATAAAAATTAAATACTAAGTAAAGTCATAAATAAAATGTTCAAAAATGCAACTTGTTCCCTGGAAATATCATAAAGAAAAATAAAAAGATATTTGAACTTAACTATCAAAAATTATATAAAAATAGTAAAAAAAACAATTTTTTATTACTGATATTGATGACTTCTTGTCGAAGATCACCAACAAAAATATCATGAGCCCGTTTAGTAGAGATTAAAATCGGATTAAAATTGAAAAACTAGCATGTTGACTTTTATTAGACGAGTGAGACTAAATAACGATCATATTTTCAATTTTAATCGACTTTTTAGCCCTCCCAAATAGGCTCATATTTTTTAGCCAAAAACAATCAACAATATTTTCTCTGACAATCTCTAATAAAGATATGTTCGTGATCACTAACGATATCATTATCAATTTTTCCATCTCAATCACCGCAAAAATTGATTCATGTCGAAATCTTCAGTGGTTTTACCATTGAATTTCTAAAGCGATCATTTACTCCATTAATTTTATTTTTTTATTTCTCAAAAAATCTCCTCAGCCATTTTTCAAAGAACTCCAAGTTTGAGCCGCCTCTGAATAAAAAATAAAAAGATTTATTTCTGACGATATTTTTTATTAGCATGCATGCATGCTCATGCAATGAAAATATGTATAGAAAAACATCTTAAGTGACATTAGCAAAACCTAAACATTTATTATAAGACACTAGTCAATTGATTATCGTGATCTCTATCAGTTGAAGGTCAACTCTTTTCCACGAATAATATATATAATTTAGTTTTTCCATTAAACCCAATTTGATTTAAATTCTAAACAATTCTCACAGTAGAGACCATTTTGCACGAAGAAAAATAAACATGGTAGAAATTTAAAAGAATATGAGATCATATAGCATAAGATAATATTCCAAGTAACTGGTTGAAGTTTAGTTGGATAATTCCTTAAATTATTGCATTATGAAATGTTATCTATAAAATCTGCCGAGGAAATTAATGATTGATGTCAATAAACCTGTAATTTACCTAACCAATGTTATATATTGTACTTGGGGTCAAATCCCGTGATAGACAAAATATATTAAATTGAACCATGCTACAAGTACATATAACTTTCATAGATTTTTTCACAGATAAACACATGACATAATTTCATTGATTTTTGTCAAAACAAACGGAAAAAATTGCACCATAGAGATGCTGACAACTCAGCAATTGTATGATACCTACGAACAATTCCCTGTACTTAGGGAATTGTTCTATTAAATTCATGCGAAGATGATGTTTCGTGAAAATTTGTAAAACCTTAATTTATATATTTTAACTCGCGTGATATGCTTATTATCATTATTTTGCCTCACCTGTGAATAGTTTAAAAATTAAGAAAAATAAATTTTTTTTGGTAATCGACTCTGATTTTACTGAGAATAACATATATTTACTATATATTCCTATTTATCAAATGATACAATGAAATACTCAATTTTTTGTTCATACTACAAAGCCCTGAAATTTTGACTTTTGCCGTATGGACCTAAGTGGCAGAGTTTGGAAAGTTCAGGAACCAATCTATAATATAATATAGGAAAAATTACATGTTTTGATATTATTGGATTAATTCTAAGTTAGAAATTAATTATTTGAGGTTTAGAAGCCTTATTGCAATTTTTGACAAGTTTGGGCCTAAACCATATCTAGCCCCATCTAGCTGAACAATAGTGTTTGCATTTAGTTTTAGACTCCCATCTGGTGGCTAAATCCACATGGTGATGAGCTGGATCATTAGTAATGGAATTCAGTCTGTCTAAAATCCTTGAAAATTCAATAATGGTATTCATTCCACTAGGGTCACAATTCCAATCTAAGTGACTTTAAATGATATGTTAAATGATATGTAAAATTAAATAACTTATTTAATTTCACATATTATTTAACCTCACGTTAACGCTACCTAAACTGAGGTTATAACCCCAGTGAGAATGAATAACATTATTCTTGAAAATTGGAACTCATGGAGTGAGCTGAGACATGGACCAATATGTTCGGGAGACGACAACTTGAGTCGTCGTTGTTATATTCACACCACATTAAAAACACACACTGACTAAAATATATTGTTCGTAATATTACACCACATTCTATGTTATAAATATGGGAAATTATATAGGAAAACTTTCATATATAAGAGTTTAACTATAATTCATTTCAAAACTAAGAAACAAGGTTAAAAATTTCAAAAATCAGATATTATTAAATTTTATTAATTAATTAATTAATTAATTATTTAATATATTAATATCATAATTTCATATAATTTGGTCACAAATTATCGAATTAATTGGTTATAATTTTTCTTGGTATTTTATAGGTCACAAATAATTTCTATTTTACATATAAAAATTTTTATAAGTCACGATTTCTTCTTCGGTCACAAAATCAAAAAGCTTACAGATCACAATTCATTTATCGATTACAAACCACAAATTTTATTAGTTACAAATTATCAATTTAATTGGTCACAAGTTGTTTCTCGGTCACAATATAATTAATTGTGAGTCACAATCAAATTTTTTAGGTTACATATTATTTATTGATTACAAATTATCCAATTTATTATTGATAACCAACCAATTTATTGGTCACAAACACTTGATCCCACTCGATCGTCACCGTTGCCACCAATACCACCAGTAGGGGCGGACCCGGGGGGTCCGGGGGCGCGTGCCCCACCCCCAACTTTACGCCCCCTAACTTTTGAGATTTTTTTTGAAGTCATGTTTGGTATCAATTGAATCTAAATTTTAATCTACATCAAAGTTAACAAATATTAATTTAAATGACATATTTCATGGAATTCATAAATGTTTAAATTTTATTAAAATTCACTAAAAAATTGATTTTAATCTCCACTAAATATGAGCAAAATCACAATAAATTTGAATTTCGATAATATGCTAATTTTAAAATTCGCCGACGATCATACGCTAATCGAATATACAAATTGATTATGTCATCTCAAAACTTATTTCGAGAACTACAGAAGGATCTGTTGGCAAATGATAACCATTGAGGGGACATCTATGTTAGAAAAATCAGTTCTAAAATTTCTTAGAATTAATCAAGATGAAGCAGACTGCGAAATTCCCCTGTAGTGATAAGCTAAATGGAGCCATTTTCTTTGCGACGACGGGGGTTCAATTGTCATGTTGTTGGTGGCAGTTGTGAGGTGATGGACACAAGTTTTGGTGGTGGTCACATATTATTTGGTTGTTTGTGACCATTAAATTCATTAATTTGTGACCAATAAACAATATGTAACTAATGAAAAATATAAATTGTGATCGAGAAATAATGTGCGAACTAAAAAATTGTTAATTTGTGATCGATAATTTGACAATTGTGGCTGTCTACTAAGTTGTGATTTATAATATTTGTGATTTGTGACCGATGAATAAGTTGTGATGTATAATTTTTTTTATTTGTGACTGTTGAACCAATTGTGACTTATCAAAATTTCTGAGTTGTGACCGCAAAATAATTTGTGACCTATAAAATTTCTGACTTGTGACCATAAAATAATTTGTGACTATTAAAATTTGTAATTTGTGACCGATAAATAAATTGTGACATATAAAAATTTTGAATTGTGACCGTAAAATAATTTATGACATTTCAACTTTTTATTTGTGACCAATGAACAAATTGTGACCTATAAATTTTTTGAATTGTGATCGTAAAATAATTTGTGACATATAAAATAACTTGTGACCAATTACATAGAATTTGTGACCAAATTATATGGATTTGTGACATTAATATATTTAATTAATAAAATATATGTTTAATTAATTAATTTATTAATAAAATTTTTTAAAAAAATCTGAGATTTGAAATTTTAAACCTCAAAAAATCTGAAATTTGAAATTTTAAACTTTATCTCTTAAATTTGAAATGGGTGAAACATAACCTCTTAGTTATGAAATTTTCCCCTTTTTCAATTTTCAATTGGTTTTAGGCTTGTGGTTAAAAAAACCAATAAGAATTAAACATTTACATATTACAAAAACCACCAAAAAATCGAAACAATCCTCTCCACCCATAGCCCATGTACCCGACCACGACGGCGACAACTCTCTTGGCCACTGCAGCAGCTTGCATCAGTGGTGGCCACTCGCCCTTCGATCCCTCCACCTTCATTTCTGCTAACAAGACTTTAGGGGAGTCGGTGACTATTATTTTATTTTTTTTGTTATTTATGTTGTTTTAAGTATTTTATGCTTTATGAGTTATGAGTTATGAGTATAAGTTTATTTCAATTGTGAATAGTGATAATTAAAAATTAATTTGAGCATTGTGAATTGTGAATATGTGATTTGTGAAAATTGAAAAAAAATGAGAAATTGGGGAATTTATAATTTGTGATAAATTGATGTTGAGAATTGAAAATTGAAATTTTAATCATATTTTAAAATTAATTTTAATTACGTTTAATCTTTGACTAACATTCAATTCTAATATAGATTATAGAACGATTTTTTCAACTTAAACCAAAGTCCCAACCTAGTTCTTGTAATGGTACATCCATCGCTGCTTCTAGTCAAGCAAATAATTTGTTAAGCATTAATAACACAAAGAAGTCATGTATTTTATATTATTATTTTGGATTGTATTGAACTTTATTTTGATATAAAAATATGATTTTTACATTTTAGTGAATTTCAATATAGATTAAAGAATTTGTAATATTATTTAATTTAAATGACGTCGCTATATAGTTGTTGACCGATCGTCTTACCTGAGTCGAAGTTCTGGATCCGTCACTGTGGCCGCGTCATTGTTTTACCTTCTAAAAGCTAAACAATTAATTTTGTTGAGCATTGCATGTTCAGGTGGTTCTTCTTTTCTGCCTCTACCATGGGATGGAAGGCTTAAGATTCTAATTGGAGAAGCTCGGGGACTTGCATACTTTTTTCTTTTTCTCTTTTCAGACAAAACATCACCACAACCTTAGTGGGTTTTTAGGCGCCACCAGGGAATGCTGAGATATCAGATTGGATATCTTGCATGCATCCGACATTTATGATATCTCAGGCGCCACCATGGAATGCTGCAAATCTGGTTTGAGTCACACAATGTGGAGATATCAGATTTTGGCCTTGAAAAAATAGGTCCGGCCGTCAATAAATCTCATGTGACTACAAGGGTTATCAGTACAGAAGTTATACTGCTTCTGAACACATTGCCACAGATAGTTCACAAAGCAAACTGGGCTAGCATTAAGAAAATATTAATTGTCCACCCTAAGAAGAGGGTAGGTAGAACACACTTAGATGATCAAATCAAAAAATAAAATAAAATAAAATATATTTTTTCATTTTTCTAATTATTCAAATGGAATGTAGCTGACTATCAAAGGAAATAAAGCTTTTTATCACTAACACCATTCATAAGGATTTTTACATTAACTTTAGAACCTTGTTACAGTGGTAGGTTCAATGATTGACTCAATAACAGAGAGGACACGCATTAATATATGATAGAACAGTTTGAACACACACACACACACACACGGTCAGTGGGCTCAACCCTATCCGAAATGATAGGTTGAGTACACATCAATGGTCAAGTCAAAAATTGTATTTATTCAATATTTTTTTTCTTTTTATTTCTTGAATGGATTAGCGACTTAACAACGGTTATGGAGATTTTTTATATTTAATAAATTTTTAATACAAAATTTATTTATGAATATATAACATTATCACTACTATATTAAAAGAGATGATGGTCAAATTACTATTCATCTTCACCCTGTCCAGTTGCAGTTGATATTTTATAAATGTCTTCTCCATGTATGTATTGGAGAAGCAAACCAACCAGAGAGGAACCAAAATCTTTATTTCACGCCGAGACCATGGTGCAGTAAAAGTAATGGTGTCATTTTTTAGTTCAAATTATTTGAAATGGTTTGGTATTGTTAATAATAATTCAAGGTGGATTTTTTGTTTGTGATGTGGTGTTTCTGAGTAAAAGAAGGGTGGGGAAAAGAAGAAGAGAGAAAGCAGACCGTGTCTTCGCACTGTGCGGAGACATGACGGAGACACGAACATTCGTGTCTCCGTAGTGTGCGGAGCGCAGACGTGAGTGCTCCGTGTCTTCACATAGTGCGGAGATGTCCGTGTCTTCGCACAATGCGGAGACATAGGCACTCTGTGTCTCCGCACAGTGCGGATACACACGGAGATGTTCGTGTCTTTGCACCCGCTCCCCTTTTTTTTTTGGCCAAAAATCCCCGCTGTGGGCGTTGCCTTGAACCCCCAAGAGGTGTGCTGCCCCCTCGACCCCCCGTAACCGATTGGACAAGTCGATCCCCATCGGGGACATCCCATTAGAGGCGTTGCCCCCTCAACCCCCACGAGGGGCAATACCCCCTCGTATGCTTTCAAAAGTTTCGTTTACTTTATCTTCCATGTTCTATCTTCATAACGAATATGTGTTGTTGTTTAATTATAAACTAGCAAAGTTATTTTTGTTAAATCATTACCATCTATGCTTCTAAATTTCAAATGTTTTTGTGAACTTAATTTGGGAATTTCTACCATGACCAACATTGAGACATATGATCTTCTTAATGATAAGGAGTACATACTCATTATCAAGATTGTTCGTGATCATAGCAGGATAAATGTACGGATTCTTTAACCATTCACATGTAGCACTTTTTGTTACTTTCAATTATAAAATCAGTAATGCCTTAGTCAATTACTTTTTTGTGAGACCCTCTTTCACCTCTGCCTATATACTTGCAAAGACAAATATACAAATGAGTATACCTATAAATTTTTTCATCTTTGTACTTTTTATCTATTATTGTCATTAAGTACATCACTAATATCTATGCAGATAATGGAAACTCTTTTCCATTTCTGTAAAGACCAATTGAAGCTCAGAATTTCAAGGATTATCAGATAATATTTTTCATTATTAAATTNAGTACATCACTAATATCTATGCAGATAATGGAAACTCTTTTCCATTTCTGTAAAGACCAATTGAAGCTCAGAATTTCAAGGACTATCAGATAATATTTTTCATTATTAAATTTTACTAATTATTATGTTAGATAAAAACTTAATGACCTTTCACAATATCATTAATATGATACACTAATATTACCTTAAAAATACCAAAACCCGCACGACTAGATTGTAAAAAAAAAAAAAATAGATTTCACAGACAATTCCATGTATTTTAATATCCAATGCATTTGAACGTGCGTCACGAAGATATATCACTATAAATTAAAAGAGCGAAGACATTGGCTGGACACGTGTCGTCATTTGCCGTCGTCGTAATTCATTTTTTTTTTTTTTTTTGAAATTTTACTCAACCATATTCACACGCAAACTATAACGCTCCATAACGCTCCATCATTTATCAATTCCACCATACTTCCTTCTTTCACTTCTTCTCTCCCACCTGTTTTCTTTCTCCATTTTCACGCATGCTTTCACAATAGGCAATCTTTTTCCAATTCAACGAAGCACATCTTTAAATTATTCCAATTGTTATCTGCCATTTGCTTTCATATACATTGGCAGGTGGGTTTAGAATAAAGCTGCATCAATATTTGGTTTCTTTCCTCTACACTTTCCTGAAAATATCGAAGGTTTTTATGAGTTCTTTCTTCAAGCTTTATCAGCTTTACTTGACACCGTGTATAGCTACAATATATAGTTATATTTTCCTTTTAATGAAGAATTAATCGACAAGAAAAATGTCTGATGGTGCTTAGAATTTCTTTTAGAAAACTTGAAACAGCTCCTTCTTTACAGTGCAAATCTGATTCTTAAAGGTAATTTCTGTACAATGATTTGAGTTTGTTCAAAGCTTTCCTCCTCCGTCCGCAACGGAGGCACCAACCGTGCCTCCGTTGTGCACGGAGGCACGGATGGATGAGTTCGACCACATCCTTCTTGGGATGACATACGGAGGCATGGGAGGCAACGGACGAAGGAACGGAACGGAGGGCTCGTGCCTCCGTTGCGGACGGAGGCATCCGTGCCTCCGTGAGCAACGGAGGATGCCTCCCTCCGTCTGAGTTGTCTTCCATGGATACTTCATCTAATAAACTAAACCATAAACCATAGACATTTAATGCTAACTGTTTGGGTAGTTTCTATTAGCCTGTTTGAAATCTTAAAGTTATGAAAAAATTACAAATCTTCGAAAGGAAAGGTAGTTGAAGCTGGACTATTTATTGAGATTGTGGGTGAAGTAACTGAGGTTGGGAGCAAGGTGGAGAAAGTCAAGGTCGGGGACAAAGTGGGAGTTGGATGTATGGTTGGATCTTGTCGCCAGTGTGATGAATGCTGAAAAAGGGTTTGATTTAGAAATAATTACATGCATTTAAATGTTTGCTAAAATGACTAAGTGAAAAATTAGTAGAAAATTGGGCTAAAATGACTAACTGTAAATTAGTGTATCCTTCACCCACAAAAAAAAAAAAAAAATATTTCTCTGTGCGCCCACGAAGATGCCTCCATGCTGCAAGGAGACGCCGTGTGCGTCTCTGTGCGCGTATGTATTTTTTGTTTTTTGTTTTTATATATATATAAATGTGAGAATGTTTGACAGCTTAAAATTTAGTGTTGTGTATGAGAAAGGTGTTAGATTTTTTCCTTTCTACTCAATGTATACAGGTAGAATTCCTTAGATATATTCCTTCTATAAACGTTATAACCATCTAATTGTATCTCATATCGCTCCTAAAAATGTGACGAATTCTTGGTTTTGCAGGACGAGAAGCCGTGGATCTTGAGAGTTCTGGCTATTTCTTGCGATCACTAGCACTGAAGATGAGAAAAACAGAGTTTCCTGTTACTGATATTCAAGTAATTCTGCATTCTTGCACGCCGGATCAAAATTATGTCAATATTTTTTATTGATTATAATTTATAAATGTATAATTTTCTGGCAGAATGATGGAGGTATTATTTTTGATTCACACACCATAGAGCGAATGGAGTTGTTGATACTTGGAGCTGTAAAACGGCGAATGCGTTCAATCAGTCCTTTTTCGTTTATCCATTTCTTTATCTCATTGTTCAAATTTAAGGACCAACCATCAAGGCAAGCATTGAAAGACAGAGCCACTGAGATTATACTGAAAGCTCAAAGTGGTTAGTCCATAAAGAGTCGAGTGTACAATTAACAAGATTTTTGCTTATATTTCTTACTGTCTTTATTTTATTTCAGATATCAAGCTCCTAGAGTTCAAGCCATCAATAATTTCGGCCTCGGCTTTATTATCTGCTGCTCACGAATTGTTTCCTTTACAATTTGCTAACTTCAAAAAAATAAAAAGAAAAGAGATAAAAAATAAGTAAATTTAGACCAAATTAGTATCTTTCATGTTTGCAAATGAATCTTTCAAATTTACTTACACTTATTTTTAATATTAACCAACTAACGTGCAACGCACGTTGACATTACTAGTTCTATGCGAAAGAAGTTTCCTATTGGTAACTGCAAAATGAAGCTAGACTGATTTGGATCCTATTTTGTTCTTGACATGCCTAGTTTTCGTTGTTCAACTGGGTTTAGACCTCGTAGGCGCATGAGAGCAAGCAAAGCATTATTGAAGTAAAGTTTTGATTAGGAGGGTGTTTGATGGAGATTGAAATTAGATTTTTAGTAGATTGTAATAGAAGTTTTTGAAATGTGTGGTTTAAAAGTTGTGGGACCCATAAAAAATGTGGTTTATATTGATTGTTTAACTTTGACTTAAATTAAAATCAGATTTTAATCCAAGACTAGTCCTCGCAGACGCATGAGAGCAAGCAAAGCATTGTTGAAGTAAAGTTTTGATTAGGAGGGTGTTTGATAGAGATTAAAATTAGATTTTTAGTAGATTGTGATAAAAGTTGTGGGACCCATAAAGATGTGGTTAATATTGATTGTTTTATTTTAACTTGAATTAAAATCAGATTTTAGTCCGAACTAAACAAGGGCTAGAGGAAGAAAGAAGAAAACGTAGGGACGCTTGGAAGTCAAAATAGACGGACAAATTAAAGCTAAACAACAATTTCCACAACTCAAAGCCCCACAACATCTACCACTACATAAAAGTAAATAGCCAATTAATGTGTTTGCTAAGTCAAGTCATTATAATTGACCTTTTGGAAACAACCATTTTATAAATTTATATGTGAAGGATCGTGCTCCCTCCCAAGGCTGTATATAGATCAAAGAAGCCATGAGAAAGAGTATGATCGTTGTATTATTGGTGATGGTTTACTTTCATTATATACAAGTGGTTGCATTTCTCAATACGTCTACAGACGAGTTTGCTCTTCTAGCATTCAAGTCTCAAATTTTTGATTCAAATAATATCTTGGCCAACAACTGGTCACATAGAGCATCTGTTTGCAATTGGATTGGTATTACATGTGGGCGCAGGCACCAACGGGTTACAATCTTGAATCTTGCAAATATGAGTCTCGGAGGTACTATTGCTAAAGAAGTTGGCAATCTCTCTTTTTTGAGATCCTTTGTCATTGCAAATAACACCTTCCATGGATTTATCCCCAATGAAATGTGTAATTTGAGCCGACTGAAGGAAATAGATATGCAATACAACAAGCTGAATGGTTCAATTCCAAAAAGTTTTGGATTTCTTCAAAATCTTGAAAAAATAAATCTAGTTGGGAATAATCTCACCGGAGAAATCCCAAAGACAATATTCAACATCACTTCTTTGGTCGAAATTAGTTTTGAAAACAATAATCTCTCTGGGAATCTTCCCGTGGATATTTGCAATAATCTTCCAAAGTTGGAAAGGCTAGGCATTTCTTCGAATCAAATAAGTGGCAATATTCCTCCAAGCTTGGGAACATGTGCAAATCTTAAACTACTTTCTCTGACGAGGAATAAATTCAGTGGAAGCATTCCAATGGAGCTTGGGAACTTGTCACAACTTCAAATTCTTCATCTTGGATCAAATAATTTGATAGGTATGTTTAAGTTTTGAATAAATCCCTCAAATCCAAAACCATTGGTGGATTTAGATCTAAGCAAGCCAGAATATTTGACACTTCTTTTCCTGCAAATTTTGGTTTCATCCACAAATATGGAGAAGTGTATATATTACAAGTTTAACAAAGTTTCATTGACTTGAAATTATGTATTCACAAGGGCATGTTTTGTAGGAGATTTACCTTCAAGTATCTTCAATATCTCTTCTTTATTGACAATTTCGATCCGGCAAAACAAAATTTCTGGAAACTTTCCCGAAGAACCATGCAAACGACCTTCAAATCTTGAAAGACTAGCACTGTCTGAAAACAAGTTTCATGGAGAGGTGTCTTTGAGTCTATTGAATTGTCGTGCACTAAAGCTACTTAATGTCTCCAACAATGGATTCATAGGAAGTATTCCAGAAGAAATTGGAATCTTATCATCACTTCGGTGGTTAGATATGAGTTCTAATGGCTTCACAGGTAAGTATCTCATTTTTTTCTTAAAAATCTTACTTTATCAACTTCTCCTCAGTCTGCACTATGATTAAACAATTTTGTTATTTCAAAACATTATTATTTGAACGATTTCTAAATTTAATATTATAAAATGACGTGACAGGAAGCATTCCTAAAGGAATTGGAAACTTATCAGCACTTCAATATATAGATTTGAGTTACAATAATTTGACAGGTACATATTTACCGCTCACTAACAGTTCGACCTATTCAAAAATTCGGCCTGTGGCCTCGATATATTTTTATCATTTGAATGTATTAACGAACACCACATCGCAGGTACTCTCCCAAATTCAATTGGTAATATGTCAAATATAGAGCAGATGAGTATTGGTGAAAACAAACTTCATGGACACATTCCTCCAGAAGTGGGACATCTATCCACTTTAAAAGGTTTGCAATTTTCCTTCAACAGGCTCGATGGCGAAATACTTCATTCCATCTTCAACCTCTCCAAGTTAGAAATCCTTGGGTTATCGTACAATGATCTCTCGGGCAATCTTCCATCATCGCTAACCATTGGACTCCCCAATCTTCAAATTCTCTTTCTTAATAATAATCGGTTGAGTGGAGAAATTCCAAGCTCTATTGTAAATAATTCTAAATTGACCTTTCTGGATCTCGGTGACAACTCGTTGAGTGGACCGGTGCCCATGGGTATTGGGAATTTACAAGATCTCCAATTTCTAAACTTTCAAGATAATCTGTTGACAAATGATCCGTCAATGCTGGAACTGGGTTTTCTTGCTTCTTTGAGTAACTGCAGGCATTTGAAGAGGATAATTATTTCAAACAACTCTTTTACTGGAATACTTCCAAAATCTTTTGGCTTAGGCAATTTGTCGGCATCTCTTGAACTGTTCGTTGCCAATAATTGCGGGCTCAAAGGCCTGATTCCAAATGAAATTGGTAATTTCAGCAACTTGATCTTGTTGGAATTGATAGGCAATGACTTAACAGGAACAGTTCCTGAGGCATTGGGGCAACTAACAAGAGTACAAAGCCTCTCAATTGGAAGAAATGAACTAATGGGGCCAATACCTGCCAACTTTTGCAATATGGAAAATCTGTACCATCTAAATTTGAGGGAAAATAAGCTCTCTGAACAGCTGCCGAGTTGCTTTGGAAAGCTTACTTTATTACGAGAAATTTATTTAGGTTACAACAAACTGACTTCAACTATACAATCAGAGTTATGGACTAACAAGTACCTCAGAATTGTTGAGTTGTCATATAATATGTTCATTGGTTCTGTGCCTCCAGAAATTGGAAGTATAAGCAGCATGCTAGACTTGCGTTTATCAGGAAATCAATTGTCAGGTGAAATTCCGAGTACTTTTGGGTTACTTCACAGTTTGGAAACTCTAATATTATCAAACAATAGGTTACACGGTCATATACCAGACTCATTTGATAATTTGATTGCATTGAAATACTTGGATATATCCCAAAACAATCTGTCTGGTGTAATCCCAAAGTCATTGGAGACACTTAAAAATCCTGTGTATTTTAATGTATCGTTCAATGAACTTAGTGGTGAAATTCCAAATGGAGGGCCTTTTAAGAATTTAACCGCAGATTCTTTCAAAAGCAATAAAGAATTATGTGGAGCATCCCAATTCAACGTCATGCCATGCAAAGGTAATACATCAAAATCATCAAGCAAAACTAGAGTTCTGAAGTACATTTTACCCTCTATTGCATTGGTAGCAAGTCTAGTAATTATTATGGTTTGGCTGGTAAAACGCCATAATAGAAATACAGCTCTTCCAGATCAGTCTATTTCCCCCATTACCTTGAAGAGGATTACCTATAATGAGGTACTTCATTCTACCAATAACTTTGATGAAGAGAATCTGATTGGCAGAGGCAGTATTGGTTCAGTATTCAAGGGAACATTTTCCAATCGAATGATTTCTGCTATTAAGGTTTTCAATTTAGATATAGAAGGTGCAAACAAGAGCTTTGATTCCGAGTGCCAAATATTGCAACATTCGCCACAGGAATCTTATCAAGGTAATTAGTAGTTGCTCTAACCTTGACCTTAAAGCCTTGGTTTTGGAATACATGCCTAAAGGAAACCTTAACTATTGGTTGTACTCTTGTGACTATTGCCTATATATGGCTCAAAGATTGGAAATAATGATAGATGTGGCATCTGCTTTGGAATATCTACATCATGGGCAGGGGCGGACACAGGGGGGGTCCTAGGGGGGCACGTGCCCCCCCAAAATTTTGATTTTTTTTTTTTTCGTGTTTGGTATCGATTGAAATCTAAATTTTAATCTAAATCAAAGTTAACAATTAATTTTAATAATATATTTCATGGAATTCATAACTTTTTTAACTTTTATCAAAATTTTCTAAAAATTTGATTTTAA
>CAIGRQ010125500.1:0-11152 GCA_903798375.1 Fraxinus sp. D2006-0159 | reverse complement strand
AATACAAAGTTATGATAAAAACACTGAAAGAAGGTGCAGCTGCCTGTTTAAAACAAGAAATTCCGTTACATAATCCGTTAAAACAACAAATTCCGTTAGTTTTTCCGTTAAAAACAAGAAATTCCGTTACATAGCCACTTTTAATATATAGAAGATATGGAAAAAAATTATCAAGAAAAAGTCGAAAATAGAAAATATGTCACACTCCATTTCACAGTGTGTCAACATTGGCACCCACTCATTGACTCAGTAGAGTTGACACAGCAATCTTGGACTTGGCACCGCCTTAAGCCGAGTTGCTAGTGGCGCAGTGAGTCCAAAAATATCGTCCATGTCGAGTTCACTCGGCTTCATCCCATCAGGCAGTTCCCAAGTGAAACAGTGGAGAAGATGAGCCACAGCCACTTCGAATGCATAAAGCCCGAGTTGCATACCGGGGCAGGACCTCCGACCCGACCCGAATGGAATGAACTCAAAATTACTTCCTTTAAAATCCGGCACCCCTTCTTTGAGAAACCTAGCGGGTTTGAACTCATCCGGATCCTCCCATGCGTTCTTGTCACGTCCAATGGCCCATGCATTGATCATGACACGGGACTTGGCCGGAATCTGGTACCCCGCCACCACTGCCGCTTCGGACGTCTCGTGGAGGAGGAGGGGAATTGGCGGATGGAGGCGGAGCACCTCCTTGAGACAGCACCGGAGGTAGGTGAGCTTCTCGAAGTCCGACTCTTCGACTCTCCGGTGTAGGCCGACGACGGTGGCTAATTCTTGTTGGACTTTCTTTAGATCTTCTGGGCTTCTCATCAGCTCCGCCATGGCCCACTCAATGGCCGACGCCACGGTCTCAGTGCCACCAAACATTACATCCTGAAAAGACATCATATTTTCTTTGTAAATATGATTTCATTCTTTTATGTTATATTTTTAGTGGCATCAACAACTTAGACTATAATTAAATTTTGGAGAAATTTATTCAAATTCACGAAATTTATTATAATTTATAATCCTTTAAAGTTTATCTAAATCTCAATTGAAGATACCCTTTGTGGGGTATTAATAAGGGTGGCCCTTCCGTGCCATAATTTTGGTGCCCCCCTATTGGTGGAGGGCTTGACAGTAATAGCAGGGGCCTACTGTCAGACCCCCTACCAATGGAGGGTTGACCCGGGTACCAAAATTCTGTGAAAGGGGATTTGCCCTATTAATAAATATAATTACTTGATGAGTGTTTACTATATTAAATTGAACGCCGCTTTATAGAAAGAAGAAAAAATTCTTATAGAGGAATCCCCAAATTAACTATATGAAGGAAATTGCTATGGATATTAACAGATAAGTATGAAATTAATGTGGTAATTTTTATAATTAAAAACCCATTTATTTATGTATCTGTAACATATGTGCAATTGATATGAAATGATTTTGTTGCAAAAATATAATTATCTTTTTGGTAAGTTTGTGAATAGAAGACCCAAAAAGAAATAAAGACGAAATTTATTTTATTTTTCCAAAAACATATATAGTAATTACTTGTCCCACCAACCCCATATAGAAAAAAAAACAATTTTTTTTAAACAATTAGAGTTACGTACCATGATGATGGCTTTGATGTTATCTCTGGTGAGTTTGATAGAGTTCTGCAAATCCTCTGATTCTGTAACAATTGCTTCATCACTGTAAAAAGCTAATAACTCATCCACCATATCAGTTTCGACCGCATCATTGGGCTTCTTTTTCTGCATATGTTCATCGATAATTGAATCAATGAATCCATCAAGTGAAACACGAGCCTTTTGCAATCTGTTGTTTAGGCCCTGTGGATCCATCCAACCAAGCCATGGAACGAAATCTGCAATGTTAAAAGCACCAAAAAGTTTGGAAAATTCTTGCAAAATCTTGATGAAATCATCCTGTCCCTCGTGCGAACTTGAACCGAACGCTGCCCGGTAGATAATGTTTCTCGTTAGGCCGAAGACTAACTCGCCGATGTTCACGGGAGAACCAGAGTTTGTTGCCACCTGGCGGACCATATCGTCTACCTCGTCGCGGACGGAGTCCCAAGACTCCGCCCGTTTTCGGCTGAAGAGTTTCATCACGCAGAGTTTTCGCATCTGCCGCCAGAATGGTCCGTAGTGAGCAAATGCCATATCAGCCCTATCATAAGTCAAGTAACTTATGGCAATAGTCGCTGGACGGTTCGAAAATACGTTGTCTTGGACTTGTAACACTTGGCGTGCGATATCGGGACTGGATACTGCCACCATGTGTAGAAACCCGATGCGGAGATGGACGATGCCGCCGTATTTCTTTGCAATTCTCGCGAGGCCCCGGTGAGTTAGTTGGTCCATGATCCCCATGTTTCCTAACACCGGCCATCCCTTAGGTCCCGGTGGATAGGGTTTCTGACGAAATCTTGATACAAGAAACATGAAAAGAAGAGGTACGACGAAGAAAATTAACAAAGTTTTAGGCTCTAAAGCTTCAAATAGAGCAACCATATTCGACTCCATGATCTCTCTCTATTTTTATCAACTTGATACCTACAAATTTAGAGAGGAATGGACACAACTTCAATTGTTTCTAGCTTTTGATTGATATTAGGTGGTCTTTATATACAGATTGATGCATAGCATGCATACATATAACATCCCATGATGTAATTAACTTTTTAATATAGATTTTGAAAATAAGGTGAGATTGTGGGGGTGGGGTGGGGTTTTCCAAACGCCATTGTACAGATAAGATCCCATGACGTAAATAACTTTTTAATATAGATTTTGAAAATAAGGTGAGATTGTGGGGGTGGGGTGGGGTGGGGTGGTCCAAACACCATTGTATAGATTTGGTCAAGTGAGGCACCTTGAATGTGAAAAAAAGGGATAAGAATGGTCAATCGGGAATTTTTAATAAAATTTTTTGTCCGTAAATCTGAAAAAATAAATTAGAAATTAGAAAAGGTTGAACCTAAGACATGATAAGTACATTATAACTGACGGCATATGTGGAAATCTCATCTAAATTGAAAATGGAATGTACGTTTTTTTTTAGAGTCGAATAGTATAAGAGACCAATATGAAGTTGACTGCCGTTTATGGAAAAAGAGTTAATTTAATTAAGAAAATCTATTAAATTATGGCATTTCTATAGAAGGACCATAATAAACTTTTTCTTAAAGTGCATGTTCGCTTTGATACTAAAATATACTCACAATAGTCTATGAATAAATATTGCATTTATTTCTAATAATGCTCTTTACTTCGGTTACACCAAAACATTAGTAAGTAACATTAATGCTGCTCGGCCAGGATCACTGACCGACTAGATTCCAGGGGGCTGAGCCCCTGATTTGCAAAAACAGGGCCGCACATGTATTCAAATCAAGCGCCGAGGTGCATCCATCTCGGCCCCCCTGTTTTTGGCCCTGGACGAGGAGCATTGCTCTAGTAAGTAAACAATATGTGGTAAGTTCAATTACATGATTAACACTCACTTAATAGTGCGCAAAAAAAAAGTCAAATGTATTTATATTAAATTTTGTTAAAAAAACATTTTTCTTAAAGTGCACGTTCGCTTTGATACTAAAATTTACTCACAATAGTCCATGAATAAATATTACATTAATTTCTAATAATGCTCTTTACTTCGCTTACACCAAAACATTAGTAAGTTAACATTAGATGGTAAGTTCAATTACATGATTAACTGTAATTGACTAATGTTATTTATTATATAGTGTCACCTAGACTGATATCATTGACTAAATTCTAAACGGACCCACACTATCACTAATAGTGCACAAAAAAAGTCAAAAAAAGTTAATTATATAGAATTATTGTAAATACTGAATTGTTTTCATGTTACTATATATATATTTTTTAATTTCCACAGATTATTCTAGAGGACTATAGTTGTTTCTAATGCTATTGTAAAGTCATTCCATTTGTAATATTTTTTTGTTAGATTTTCAATTTTCTCTGAATAAGGATTCTTGTTAGATAATTTATTCTTATTCATTCATTTATTTTTATTTTTTTTGGTACTCAGGTATNGAGGACTATAGTTGTTTCTAATGCTATTGTAAAGTCATTCCATTTGTAATATTTTTTTGTTAGATTTTCAATTTTCTCTGAATAAGGATTCTTGTTAGATAATTTATTCTTATTCATTCATTTATTTTTATTTTTTTTGGTACTCAGGTATCCCAACTTAGCCAGACTAATTTCCTGGGCCACCAGCCACTGGTCTCTCAGTAACTAGCGGAGGTAAACCGCATGTTATGCCCAAGTTGACCAAGGTTTGAGCACCCCTTATACTCCTGACCCCAAGGGAACGTTCCTCCATGATTATGATATCACCAAACTGCTCCAACCAATATTGATTATTACATCACTCAACTGCTCCAACCAGGAATCGAACTCTTCACGCTGATTGCAAGCTGCTCCAATATATTTGTGGAATGGAAAATTTTATTTATTCATTTATTTCTTTGATTGTGGCTTGTGTTGTGTTATTTGGTTTGAGGTTCACAAATTTAATTTTTGTTAGTTGCCAGTGGAATAATTGTATTCTCAATTTCTTTCATCTTTGTTTGTCATGATACAAGTTAATAAAGTTAATTTTATTAATGTCAAAAAATAAAATTAAAAAAATATAAGAAATTAATAAATAATATTTTCCATTCCACAAATATATATTACCTCTTTTTCACTTCGAGGTCCAAATCATTATTTTACCAAAAAAAAAAAAAAAACTGAAATAATCAAAAAAAAAGTGACAAATTTTAATATAAAACCTCCCTGACTTTTCCAAGTCCTTTTCTATGTTTAGACCTTAGAACTCATTGACAGTATCATCTTACCCTTTTCTGTTTAACGGCATATTGAATGAATGATTATACTTTATAGTAAAGATAAGATTAATCGTAATCTTTGCGTCTAACTTTCATCATTCAAAAGTAATTATTAATTAATTAATTAAATTGACTTCCAGATGTTTTACTGCCACTTGACCAGGTAAATTAAGTACTCATTCAATTGGCTGTAGTTGGTAAAGAAGAAGCAAAAAAAATAATTAATTAATTAATTTGTACACTGAATCCTCAGAAAGTGATTGCCATTGGCTTTTTAATTAAATCTTTGCTTCTAATTTTATCATTGCACGGTCACTTTTACTGCCAGTTGGAGAGCCAAGAGAGGTGGGTCGGAGAAGAAAGCTTTTAAAAGTTACTTGCAAGTAAATTTATTTTGAAAATAAGTTTCTTTCAAATTACTTGTATAAATATTTATTTATTTTTTTATAAGGTGGTTTTTGAAATAGAAATTGAAAAGGGCTTGTATGTACGTCTCCTTAATTGTTTTATCAATCAAATTCTGACATATCACAATAATTTTGAAATGTCAAAATTTTAATGGGACGCAATTCAAGTTTAAAAACACATAAAAAATTACGTCCATTTAAAGTTGTTGTATTTTAAAATATTGTGATGTATCACAATTTGAATGATGGGAACTGAGAAATGAATACATCAGTTTGAAATCAATAATTCGCTAGGCATGACACGATTGACCTATCTAGATGACAAGCAATCCAACAACACTGGCCGACTCAAGTTTATGCGGCCTCGCCTATAGTAGAAGTGGGTGAAGAAAACATGGAGGAAATGATTTTGAACTAGATATTCTCAGGAGTCGTTGTCTTTGATTTCCAAAGGAATGGCCTAGCTTTGGTTCCACAACAGTCTAAATAGCCAACAAAATTGAATTTGAATGGGTCCTCACCACTTGGCCATTTGGTATAAATTCTTTAATTTTTTTTATTATACATTCTTCAATAAAATAATTTCTACACACGAATCTATAATTTTTTTTTGTCATTTTTAATTTACACACTTTTCAAAAATTCATATATCACAAAATTTATTCAAAAAAATCTACATTTGACAAAATCTATTATAAAAGAATTTCTATCCTACAAGGACTTGCTATATTTGAAAAAGAAATGTATAAAATGTCTTATAGAATTCCACTAACACATAATTGAATGTATTAAAACAATTATGATTATATAATCTTTTAAAGTAGTAGACAACTTATTTATGTATTAAAAAAAATTAAGATATTGATCCCAATATATGCAAGTAAAATGAGATGAATTTGTAGAAGAGTAACATGGTGTTGTTCCTATAAATACAACAGTACTCCACTATGGCCCGGCCTAACCTGCATTTCATCGTTCTATGCAGTTAAAAATTGGAGTAAATTCTAATAGGATCCCAACCTTTGGTAAGTGTGATATTCATTATCTCATTTGTTGAATTTGTATTCTCGAACTTTTAAAATTATGACACCCACATCTTCAGTTAAAGAAAAATGCATTATTTGCAAGTTAAATGATCACGTGATAACGGATGGGTAAAATTGTCCAAAAATATATTCCATAATATGTCCCCCCCTTGCTTCAACCAATTCCCGACATATGGCCATTAACATTAAATAAATATATTTGTTTGTCGTAGTAGTACATGTAAACTCCATTCACGATAACTATACTTTCACTTTAATGTTAATCAGGTAACTACAATTTAAGTTTAATTTCAATTGAAGTAATTCTATCAAATTCGGTGACTTTGATTACATAATCGATGATGTAATAGTCAATTATTGACGAAACTAGACAAAGTTACATAAACTATGACAAATTAAATTACAATTACCGGGTTGAAATAAATAGAAGTATAAGTCACCTAATCAAAACAAATTGAAGTAAAGTTTCCTTATTGACATTTGAGTGAAATTACAATTAACCAAATATACGGAGTGAAAGCAAATCTACAGCAAATCACGGTATTCTAGCCTGCACAACGCCTCAACAGACTCAACAATGGGCTTGACTTTTGGACTTGCTGTGAATTACTTTAACCCCGACGGATTATATAGTCAGTAGAATACTTTCTGATGCAGAAGTTCACCATAAATGTGCAACTACAGAGCATACTCATGTTTCTACTCATATCTTACTCCATATCACTCAAATTTATAATTACTTTGTACCTTTTGAAATTAAGTAAGAACTGAAAGAATTTAGAAGAACATGATGTATAAAAAGCACACTGATTATTATTGATAACTTCGAATGAATTACAATAAGGAAAAGCTCTCATTATATAGAAGAGAAGAGCACCTAAAAGTACATACGACACTTACGCATTTCCGACATAGTGGACACGCGTCATTATTTTACAAACTTTCTCACTCACCTTATCTTCTTTTTAGAAAAGAAAGATTCTTATCCTAATATATAATAATACAATTAAAGCAATACAATAATTAAAGCAACAAATTATTACACAAACGGACAAAAAAACTTTAATAAAGTAGATATTGCTTTAATAAAGTAGATATAGATATAGTGCTGTTTTTGTCTTGTCATATCATGGTGTATCGAAATTCATAGTCTTCTGGATGTGAGGGTAAATCATGTTGATTTAACTAGGGTATGTTGATAACTTGAGTTTCACTTGGCCATTGATCACGTGAGCTTGGAAAATATTATCATCATAATTAATTTGGGGAAATTGTTTATTTGTTTGGTTCGATTCTGCCTTTACTTTTCCTTTTTCTTTTTGTGTTGGATTCTACCAGGGCTCTGCATGTAGTTCATTTACAAATTTTTTTTTTTTCAAGAAATGCTTTTTCCTTTTTTACGCTACGGTCGAAACTGTCAACAAGTTTTTTCTGAAATTTTCTTTTGCTCTTTCCTTAGCTGACATCCTTTTGGAGTCCTTTTTGAATACCTTGATGTTTCACCAAGACTTTGTGTAGGCCTTCCCAAATACAGTTGTCCAAAGTGATAATCAAATGCATAGTCATATTCTAGATCACTCACAGTGCGAAATATGTTGGATCTTTTTAGTGTAATCCACTGGTAAAACTTTCCATGGTGCATTATCTTCATAATCTAGCCAAATTTGTGGAGGAATCGTCTGATTAATTTCTGACATATGCCTTTGGAATTCTTGGAATTCTTTTGGATAGTGCTCCCAATTTTGATGCATGTTGAATGGTTGAACTGCATACTCCTTAACATGAGAAAAATGAGCATACGTTTTTGCTTCATTGAAATAACCTTGTCTTTTGAAAAATTAAAGTCACATAAACATTGTTTTTAGGAGTTCTGAGATCTTTAAATTTTAAAGAAAATACTTGGTACTTCTTTATCCAGTGTGAAATTGGAAAAAACCATTCAAAAAACTTTTTTGCAAAATGATCAAATGTTTTGTGTGGAAAATCTAGATTCATTTGACAAAATGAAACAAGTGCCTAAGTGACATGAAAAGAAATTCCAATTTACCAAAACTCTAAAAGGTACCAAAGGAAACAAAGAGTTTCTTTTGAAAATCTCAATGCAATGTGCTTTGGATCAAAACGGAAAGTGTGAAAAATGGATAGTCGGATGAAATTCAAGATCACCAAGTGTGTTAATTCTAGTCTTTCTTAACACAATAGATTGATATTTGAGCATGAGATATTTGGATTTGAATTTGAGAGTTTTGGCTCTTATGAGTTCATTGAATTCGGGAGGGAAGATTTCAATGTGAGGGAAGAGATTTGAAGATTTTGAATCCATTATGTAAATGATCGAAATGAATGGAGGAAGAATATGAGAAATTTTTGATCTGGAGAGGAGATCTGGTAACTTGTTATGTTTTCCTTTGATATGTTTGACTTCAAAGTCGAAGTTTGAGAACCATTTTGCCCACATGAGAAGTTGAGAATTTGGAATCTATTTTCTCTTAAAAGAGAGCATTTTTGAAAAAAAGCTGACATGTCCATTTCAACCAAGAATTTATATCCAATGAGATGGAACTGGAATTTCTCAATTACTCTTTTTATTGCAAGAATTTCTTTGAAGGTAGACTGATAGTGCTTCTCCGATTCTGTGAATTAACTAGTTTTATATCTACAAATTCTCTTCTTTCCATCTTTTTCTTTGAGTAAGACTGATGCCCAAAAACAATCACTTGCATTTGTTTGAAGGATGCGTTTTTCATCTGTAGGGATCTGTAAAACTAGAAGATCATTGACTTTTTGTTTAATGGTTTTGATTGGTTGGGTTTGAGTTGATGACCAAGATGGTGAATTCTGTTTAAGCATGAGTTGTAGTGGTCTAATGATTGATGAATGATGATCAGTAAAATCTGTCATGTAATTAACAATTCCAAAAAACTGTTGAACTTTTTTTTTTGTCAGCTCTTCATTTGAGAACTTAATAAGTTCCTGACCAACATGAGGCTGGAGTGAATAATAACCATCTTTAATATGCATGCCCAAGAAAATATGTAGAACAATTGATTTTAAAGCCTCCAAGTATGATAAGATCAATGCAAAATGGTGTACGATATGGTACATAAAAAGGTTAATCTATAATATATTAAATATCATATCAAGTGAAAATCATTTTTTTTGGACAATTTTAACTATACTATAATTCATTTGTTTTAATAATATTTCGCTTTTCATTTTTCAATATATAATAAATACTATAAAATCTTTGTTATGTATGGATTTCGTGTTATTAATTCTCAAGTAATTAACATTAACATTAATCTAGATTCAATGAATTTTGATTTACAAGAATCTAGAGTTATTATAGATGAATTTATTTTAGTAATTAGCACATAATTTCATTATTATTGTGGAAAACGTCCATACCTTTTATTTTATTTTATTTTTGCATGTGTACCTTGGCAAAAAAATTCGTTCAACCCGATACCCGTGGGGTACCTCTTCGAATGGGGCGAGGATTATCCGCCTAATCAGGTAAACGGGACGGGGGCGGGGATGGGGATGGGGCGAGGATCATTAATCCAAAGCGGGTACTGGGCGGGGATGGGAAGTATAGTTCTCGCCCCGTTTAAAGTTAATTTTAAATTTGGTTTTTTATCGAACAAAAATGATAAATTTATTATCATTTTTAAAAAGAACATAGTTGTTTTTAACAAATTAGTAAAAATAATAATAATATTTACTAACTAAAGACATAAAAAAATAAAAACAAAAAATAAAATAAAGAAATAAAGAAAAAGAAAAAAATAAATGGGACGATAAATGGGGTAGGGGACTTGCCCCTCCCCGCCCCGTCCCGTCCCGCTTTAATCGGGTATATAGATTGGGTAAAGTAACAAAAATACCCGACGGGACGGGGGTGGGAATGGTCGATCCGTCCCATACCCGTCCCGTTGTCATCCCTATTTTTACATTTCATTGTGCAAAAAGTTCTTTTCATTTATTTTCTCAATTGAAAATTGTGAAATGACGAATATACTTTTTTTTTAAATAAAACAAAAACAAAAAGAAAAAACCTACTTGCAACCATAGTCCCAATTTTTTAAAAAGCGCAAATAAGTCCCAAATAAATTATTAAAAGGGTAATTAGTGTATAATGTCCATACCTTTCAATGTTATTGCGAAAAACCTCTACCTTTCATTTTTGACATTTTCACCCTTAATTACACATTTAATTATGCAAACCATCATTTTCATCAAATTTCTCAATAAAGAACTGTGAAATAATGAATATACACTGCTATTTAAATAAAAATAATAATTTTTTTAACTTTTAATTCTTTAATAATTTATTTGGGACTTGTTTGCACTTTTTATTTTTATTTTTTAAATTTTTTAGTTTTTAAATACATTTCATTAGGACTCGTTTGCATTTTTTAAAAAAATTGGGACTATGATTGCAATTAATTGTTTAGCTTTCTTTATTTAAATAAAAGGTATATTCACCATTTCACAGTTTTTATTGAGAAATTGGATGAAAATGAATAGAAATGATGGTTTGCATAATCAAATGTGTAACTAAGGGTGGAAATGCCAAAAATATAAAATGTATGGACTTTTTTGCAATAATAGTGAAATGTAGGAACATTATGTGCTAACTATTCTTTTAATAATTTATTTGGGACTCATTTGCATTTTTAAAAAAAAATTGGGACTATAATTGCAATTATTTTTTTTTCTTTGTCCTTTTGTTTTATTTAAAGAGATGGGTATATCCATCATTTTACAATTCTTAATAGAGAAAATGGATAAAAATGACATTTTGCGCAATGAAAGGTGAAAATAAATGGTGAAATGCCAAAAAA
>CAIGRQ010125488.1:0-24883 GCA_903798375.1 Fraxinus sp. D2006-0159 | reverse complement strand
TTATCAACTTCCAATCTAATCTATTTAAATCCCTTATATATATATATCTCCAATAATAAAATAAACCCCCAAAAATAATTTATTCCAACTTAGTCCATGTTTGACCTTGACTTTGACAATTCCACATTTGACTTGACTTAAAAAAATGAGTTGTAACAGAGTGACTTCCAATAGTTGTTTGGTTATTTACAAATGAGGATAAGATAAAAAGTGAAAGATAATAAGCATCTATATAGAGAGATGATTGTATTCTATTTTTACAAAATGACAGAAGAAAGCAAGTTTTCAGAACTAAATGAATGGAAAGAAAAATAATAATATTGGAGGAAGAAAGTGAGAATTGCATAAATAAAATGTGTTTTCTTGTTCTCACGTTGAAGAGAATGGAATTTATTTAGGGTTCGTTTGATTGTGAGAGTGGAATTTGAGTGGAAAGAAAATGAATTCTATGGAATTGAATTTCCTATAATTGTTTTCATAGGAATTGTCAATTAATTGTATTTGATTAGTATAATTTTTCACATAAAAAATATTGAAATTTTGGATCTTATGATGTTCGTTTGAATTTATTTTACATGGAAATTATCCATTAAGAATTTGTTACAATTGGGGATAGAATTTGTTTTCATTGCCTAAAAAAATGCTGGAAAAATATTTTCTCACCAAAGTGGTAGGAAAATCAATTCAAGGAAAATGTGTAAAAGATAATTTGGCTGAATATTTTGTGATACATTCTCATTGATTTCGTATGTCAATATATAGCTATACATGCCTTTGCTTTACATGGTAAGAAATAAATGTTGACTTGTGCAATTGTCTAATTACATCGGATTGCTAGAATCCTAAGTGCTTGATGTGTGCAGGATTACTGGAATCCTGAGTGCTTTATGTTTACAAATCATGAGTGCTTGATATGTGCTATAATACTCCCCCTCAAGTTGGTGTATGAAGATACGTAATGCCCAACTTGTGAGATAAGTGATAGAAGAGGTCAGAACCCAAAGCTTTGGTGAAGATGCCGGTAACCTTCTCAGATGATGGGAGATGAGTAGTGGTGAAGAGACCAGAGCAAAGTTTTGTCTCAAATGGCAGTCAATTTCAATATTTTTAGTCCGCTCGTGAAAAACAGGATTCTGAGCAATGTACAGGGCACACCGATTGTCATAGTAGAAAGTTATGGGGTCCTTGTGAGAGATGTCGATGTCATGAAGTAACTGTTGTATCCAAACTAGTTCACATATAGTAACGTCCATGGAGCGATATTCAGCTTCCGTAGATGAGCGAGCGACAATGGTCTGTTAAGGCGCCATGAAATGGAACTAGAACTAAGAGAGATGAAGCCAGTGGTAAAATGTCTAATGGTAGGACAATTGGCCCAATCAGAATCAATATAAGCATGAACATGTAGATCATTGGAGGAAGGAAATAAGATGCCTTGACCTGGAGTGCCTTTGATGTAGCGAAGAACGCGTGTGCCAGATGTCATGTACAAAATTCAGGGTTTATGCATGAATTGGCTAAGAACGTTTATTGGAAAAACAATGTTAGGTCTAGTGATGGGGAGATAAATGAAGTTCCCGACTAACTGGATAAGGATCGGGATTAGAGAGGAGATCGCGATCAGTGTCCCTGAGTTTCAGGTTCTGTTCCATAGGAAATGGAGCATGGTAAGAGTGAAGTAGTCCGCTATCTGGAAGAATGTCCAATGCATATTTTCGTTGATTAAGGAAAATTCCTGAAGGTGATAAAGCAACATCAAGGCCAAGAAACTACTTGAGAGGGCCGAGATCCTTGGATTTGAAGTGAGTAGAAATAACGGACTTGAAGTGAGTAACCTGAGAAAGATCATTTCCGACGACCAAGATGTCATCAACATAAACAAGCGCAATGGTAATGTTGGTAGCAATAATGATTGTGAAGAGAGTGATCGGCCTGCGATTGGACAAAGCCTGTAGTAAGAAGAACATATGTTAGTTTAAAAAACTAGTTCCAGGAAGCCTGCTTGAGACCGTAGAGAGATTTCTGAAGTTGGCAAACACGTATCTCGTCCTAAAGACAATAACCGGGTGGTGGTGTCATATAAACTTCTTCATCAAGGTTGCCATGTAAGAATACATTGTTAACATCCATTTGGTGGATAATCCAATGTTTGGTGACGGTAACTGCAAGAACACAGCGGACTGTGGTCATTTTGGTAACTAAGGCAAAGGTTTCATGATAATCAATGCCTTCAACTTGAGTGTAGCCTTTTGCCACAAGTCAAGCTTTGTGACACTCAATGGTACCATCTACTCGGAGTTTGGTTTTAAAGACCCATTTGTAACTGATGGGCTTTTTACTAGGTGAGAGAGGTTCTAATGTCCAAGTAGAGTTATCTTCTAGGGCATGGAGTTTAGAGGTCATGGCTTCACGCCAATAAGGATGGCGATTAGCTTCTGAATAACAAATATGATCAACAGAGGTAGTTAGTGAATTTAAGATAAATAAATGGTCAAGAGAAAATTGAGAGTATGAAAGAAAAGCGAATAAGGGATAAGAAGTACCTGAGGCCTGTGCAGCGTTGAAGTAGCAATGGACTTTGTGGCAATGGTGGGACAAACATATTCAAGAAGATATGTTGTCGAGTGATAGTGCGGCGTGGCCGAGAATGGAGAGGGGGCGAGAGGGGTAGAATCGGGAGGGTTAGGGTCAGAAGGGTTAGGAACGGGAGGGGTAGAATTTGGAGGTGGGGTTATGGAAGTGAAAGTATGTTTTGGGATAGGTAAAGGAAGGATAGTGTTGTTTAGGGGTATGGGAAGGGATATGATTATGGAATGGAAATGGATTTTCATAAAAAGTGACATCACGGGAGTAAAAAATGGCATGTGTGTCAATATTTATAACTTGTATGCTTTTCGATTGTTCGGGTAACCAAGAAAGACGCAACGGGATGCACGGGGAGAAAATTTGTCTCGGTGGGCAGTAAGTGTTTGAGCATAGCAAAGGCAACTAAACATCCGAAGGTAATTGTAGTTGGATGGAGTTTTTTTGAGTAATTGAAAAGGACTTTGATTTTGAAGAGATTTACTAGGAGTCCTATTGATGAGGTAAGAGGTTGTAAGAGTGCATTTGCCCCAAAAATGTAGGGGTAGATGTGCTTGAAAACGAAGACTGTGAGCAACATTCAAGAGGTGACGATGTTTACGCTCTGCAACACCATTTTGTGGCTTCAATGCAAATACACTCGTGAATGATGCCATGGGTAAGAAAATAGTCTTGGAGATTTCGAGAAAGAATAGTACGGATAAGTTTGACATTGGATGTAAATTGATTTTTAACAAGGGCAAAAAAATGCATTAAGTGAGTAAAAGTTTCTGGTTTAAAACGCATTAAATAAATCGAGGTAGTGCATGAAAAATCATCAACAATTATTAAGAAATAGTGGGCGCTACAGATAGAAGCAGTAGAGTAACCACCCAAAATATTACAATAAATTCAATTAAAAGGAGTCATACTTTTATTAGCATGATTGAGAAAGGATAAGTGAGTGTGCTTAGAACGAGCACAAACATCACAATAAGAAAGANAAAAATCATCAACAATTATTAAGAAATAGTGGGCGCTACAGATAGAAGCAGTAGAGTAACCACCCAAAATATTACAATAAATTCAATTAAAAGGAGTCATACTTTTATTAGCATGATTGAGAAAGGATAAGTGAGTGTGCTTAGAACGAGCACAAACATCACAATAAGAAAGAGTACAAGGACTATAAAAAATTGTACGAATAATAAAGCTAGAAGGGTGACCTAAGCGTTGATGTCATAGGGTTTTATTGTCAAGATTGTGTACAGAAAATGCATCATATCTTTGTGGTTAGAAGATGTAGAGCCCTTTCCAAGCTTCACGCGCTCCAATCAGCCTCTTCAATTGAAGGTCCTAAAAAATCGTTTAGTAGAAGAGAAAAGAATAAGACAAGGTTTAGAGCGAATGAGTTGAAGGATAGATAGGAGATTGTAATTAAAGTGAGGGACATAAAGGACATTATGAAGGGTTAGGAAATTAGATAGGCGAACTGTGCCTATTCCTTCAACGGGGACCATGTTTCATGTAGGTAGCCAAATCGTGCGACTTGAGGATGGCAATCCGAGGTTCGAGAAGGAGGATCGACAGAGGCTCATATGATCAGTGGCGTCACTGTCGATTATCCAATCAATTTGATGATCGAAAAATGAGAGAGTAAGAGGGAGTTACCAATGAAATTTGGATTTGGGGATAGGTTTTTCAAGAGGTTCATGAGCTGTTGATAGCTTTCCAATGAGAGGCCGGCACTAGACTAGAGGAAGATTCGATAAGATGAACGGTTATGGAAAGGGATTTTTCGAGCAGTCATGGCTTGCGATGATTGCGGGGTTCGTGTCCAGGAGGTAGCCGATTATCAGCCAGCAATGGTTGCGCAAATGCCCATCTTTGCCGCATTTGGTGCACTTGATAGGTGGCCGATCATGGTGAGAACTCCGAGCAGTGAGAGCAACATTTTCCAATAGAGTGCGTGAGACATGAAGGAGTCTTTGTTGTTCTTCTTGAAAGAGGATGGAGAACACTTTGTTCAGGGATGGGAAATGATCAGTGGCAAGAATTTGGGATCGGAGAGTAGCGAATGAATCGTTGACTCCCAAGAGGAATTGGAACACATGTTCATCCTCAGCTCTCTTCTCCAAAGTGGTAGCATCAGTTGGTGTTTGGATATTGGCTAATTCATCCCATAATTGTTTGATGCTATTGTAATAATATGGTATGGATGATTTGTTTAGATAGAGGTTGGAAATTTCTCTTTTGAGATGAAAGAGGCGAGCATTGTTGCCATGGCAAAAGCGTCAAGGTCAAGCCAAACAGTATGTGGGTCATCATAATAGTCCAGGGAATTTTCTAGAGAAGGAGTGATGGTGTTGAGAATCCAAGTGAGGACCATGTCCTTGGTGCGGCTCCATTGGGCACAATCGGGTGAAGTGGTGGGTAGGGCTTTGAGGGTGCCATCAACAAACCACAGTTTGTTCTTGGCATTAAGGGCCTGATGAAGAGCCCGTTGCCATTTAAGAAAGTTATAACCGGTGAGACGGTTCGAGATGAGAATGAGGCTGAGGGAATTGAGGGGTGAAGTTGATATAGGGAGGAGTTTTCAGAGGTAACTTCGGAGGAGGAATCCATTGGATTGAAATGGTAGAGAGGAATTTTAGGATCAAGGTATGCTCTGATACCTTGTAAAAGATAATTTGGCTGAATATTTTGTGATACATTCTCATTGATTTCATATGTCAATAAATAGCTATACAGGCCTTTGCTTTACATGGAAAGAAATAAATGTTGACTTGTGCAATTGTCTAATTACATGGGATTGCTAGAATCATGAGTGCTTGATGTGTACAGGATTGCTGGGATCATGAGTGCTTAATGTGTGCAAATCATGAGTGCCTGATATGTGCTGTAATAAAATGGGTTACGTAGAGGAAAAGAGGGAAAACCAATTCCAAGGAAATTTGTTTCTATCAAACAATGTAAAAGATGGAAAAATGGAAAATGATTTCCAAGATTCATGGAAAATTGGGGATATCAAATAGGGCCTTAGAGATTTCTATTGCAACTCTTCAAAGAAACACAACCTATGAATGGTGGCTTTACATTCTGAATTAGAAATTCAAGCATTACAAAGAATCTAAAAAGTAGGAAAAGAGGAAGACAAGACCAAAGTCAGAATAGGCACCAATCCCATTACAGTGGGAGATTTATCTTCTCTAGCAAGAGGCAGAAACAAAGATAGGTTGATTATAGCACTAGTGGAAAATCATCTTAGTTCCAACTGAAATACCACAAATTTTCTCAAATTTGATTGATCACTTAGTTCCATCTCTAAGTCTTAGCTCACGGTCATATGTCTTGACCCAAAACCATTTATCAAACATCCCAATTCATATCGAAAATATTCTCTAACATCTCATCGTCATTTTCAAAATAGATAAAGTTTTGGAAAAATCTATAGTACAAGCTACAAACTTATGTATACATTCTTCTGGACTTGAACTTACTCCACATACATGTCCCAAATCTGAAATTCAAACCCTAGAAAATTCATAGCATCGCCATTGATCCACACCATCCCAACATTGTCGAAATCACGTGCACCATCTAAGTAGCGATCGCGATGTTGGCTGTCAACCAGAAATCATAGATGATGCAATGGTTGATTCATTTTTTCCGATGCCTACTTATGCAAAATGTTGTGGAGAGGATTTCCATCAACCACCAATGAAGCAGTGTTAGTGAGGGTTGTGGTCAACCAGTGATTAGAGATGAAGAAGTGGCTTTTTCCCTCTTCTTTGACACTTATTTATGCAGTGCACGATGTAGAGAATTGACATGGTGGTGGGTGGGTGGGTTTAAGAGCATCTCCAACCTTGCACCATTGCACCATAATTCACCAAATTGCATCAAATATTTGGTGCAAATCTCCTTTAACCTATTGCACTATTTTGGTGCAAATAAATAGTGTTGCACTAAATATTCATTTGAACTATTTTGTAACACTATTCATTTGAACCATTTTGCCCTTCTCTCACTTTTTTAAAAAATTGGTTAAGGATATGTGTTTCTATCTTTGTTATACATTTTTGTAATACAATAAATCGTTGTTGTTGTTACTATTATTATTATTTTTTGAAATAAACTTTAATAATGTAATCAATAATAATTAAGGAATGAATTAAAATAAAAGTACTCAAAAAGTTTTAAAATGTAATGAACATGATTATTTTAACTTATGACAAAAATATCACAACAGGTACATTGCGCTCGAAATGCATTAATTGATCATTTACGGGATGAACATAATAAAATTTGAGAATTAATTAAATTGCAACACTAGTTCAACTTCATAATATCATGATATCGGAATTTGAAACTTATTTCACTATTTTTAATGACGTGATTTAATATCTTCTTAGTTGTGTGATTTATATTAATTGTATTACATTTTTAAATTTTTTAATGAATTCAATATTTTCATTAATTTAACATAATTATTTATTTATTGATTTATGTAGTTGTAAAATAAATACTTACTTTTTCAAAAAAAAAATTGTCAAGAATCAAAAAAATGAATAAAATGATTAAACGCTATTCATTTGGTGTAAAGTTCTGGTGTAATAGGTTGAAGATAATTTTTAATTTAATAAAAGATTTGATGCAAAATGGTGCAAAACTTACTTCAAATTTTGGTGTAGGATTGGACATATCCTAAGAAGGTGGTATTGAATAGAGAGAGAAATTGGGGGTTTGATTTAGAGTTGGGTTAATTGATAGAGAAAAAAGTTGGGGTATTCTTGTAAATTGATTTTAGACTCCGCAAGTGTACGGATCGTAACAAGTAATAAAGTAGACCTAAGAGTCTGAATTATCATTTCCACGAGTTAGTACCTAACCGTTGGTTCAATTAATTATAACTTCAAGTTTATTAAAAAATAAATAAAAGGTATTTATCTTATTTTTATGATTTTTTATTATCATCAAACTAAAATAAATAAATTTGATTTTTTATATGATGGTTTAAGCTATTCAAGAGTTCAGCATACCTATCTCCTTAATTTCAATCGCCAAATTTTATAACAATTGATTATATGTACACGGTTAGATTCTTCTAATATATTCAATTTATATTTCATGAGTTCAAATTGATTCTATTTAACTAAGTTAATTCCATATTGCTATGTGAATTTGGATACATCTTAGTCAAATACCTTAAATCTTTAAAATCGATGTAACTATCACATCAACTAGAAAATTTATTTCTATATTTTTATACTAATTATCGCCTTTTACTATGTATTCTAAACAAATAATTCACCTCTCGAATGATTATCCCTCACTAATTAATGAATTAGTGGCAAATTAATCCAAACATTAAGAATAGAAGTAAAAAAAAATATTCACATCATCAATGGAGATTTAAAACTTTTTAATTTAAATTAATGTTCCAAACTAGGTTACCAACATTCATCCTAACAAAATAGTTAATTAAACATCATGGGAGAAAAATAAAAGACGAAAAAATTAAAGTAGATTATTGGGTTTTAAGGAGAAAAAGATGAAGATCTTACATCAAGATTTCAAGTTCTTATTGTGAAATTTTGAAACCATATCTTTTTTATTGATTTTTTTATTATTCCCTCCTTTTGGAATTGTATAATATGTGTTTAATGAATTCCGACAAGCCACGACTTTAATATATGCATATAATGAAACTCTGCAAGCTTCCTTTTAATTGTTGGACTAAGACATGTAAATTATAAGAAAAGATTTAAGCAAAATCCTTGCTCAAATTGGTTTCTACAAAGTGTTTGACAATAAAAGAAAACAATTTCATTTTTCTCATGTAACTTTAGTCCTTCGTCTTCTAATTTTTGCAATTAAGTCATCTTAATTTCGAAATCATTAATAATTGACCTGAGACAAGTTTTGAAAGTTTGCAATTTTAATCCCTAACTTGTAAAATATCGAATTTAATTTCCAAAATTCATGAATTTTTATCAAATGTTCCATTAATACCTTCAAATGATCACTTGCAATCTGGTTTATCTTCAATTACTTCGAAACAACTCAAATTAAGCTCCAAATAATATTTGTTCACACCAATTGCATCCAAGTTGAGATTTTTCCTACAATTAACATAATTTACAAAAATTAAGTGGATAATCAATCAATTTATATCTTCTATATATATAAAGTGGCTATGAAACATAATTTCTTGTTTTAACAGAAAAATTAACAGAAATTCTTGTTTTAACGGTAAAGTTAACGGAATTTTTATTTTTATTTTTGTTTTTACACAACTTTTTTCGAATTTAATTTCCAAAATTCATGATTTTTTATCAAATGTTCCATTAATACCTTCAAATGATCACTTGCAATCTGGTTTATCTTCAATTACTTCGAAACAACTCAAATTAAGCTCCAAATAATATTTTTGTTCACACCAATTGCATCCAAGTTGAGATTTTTCCTACAATTAACATAATTTACAAAAATTAAGTGGATAATCAATCAATTTATATATATAATTAAATAAGAATAGAAAAAGGGATAAGAACATAAAATGCACTTATCACATATTATTTAGGATTTTCAAAATTATATAATAGGATTTTCAAAAGTATACCACATTATTAATCTTTTTAATATAATTGCAAGATTGGGCCTCATCTCCTATAATTAGCCCACACAAATAATCCTAATCTAGCTCAACTATAAATTTTAAAGCACCCTTCATGAACCATACTTCATTTGACATTATAAAATTTAAAGCACCCTACGTTAGTCTACCCAATAAGCAATTTCCCAAACTCCCATGAAGAAGCTGAACTCATTTGACTGAAGTTAACCCCTTACATAGAACCCTCATGATAGAAGGGGCAGTAAGGGAGAGCAACACGAGGTCTTTTATGCAATCCTTGATAAGTGATTGATATGACAATTCATTGTTGCCGCTGGTGTACCTAGCTAATTAGATCAAGTCTAAACCTTTTGTCAGAGTTATGGCCAACATAATGATATTAGTATTAAATGCTTATAATTCATCGATACAATTGACAATAGGCATCAAATGTGTGGATGAGGCCATGTATACTTCCATCATATGGCCAATATTCGTCATATTCTACTATAAAAGATCACACAATGTGCCATTTTAGGGATAATACAAATTTAAACTCTCAAACTACAACTTTATTATCCTTACTGTTATCATCAAAAACTCCCCAAAGCCGTCCCCCTTTTTATATTAGAAGCTCGTGTCTATAACACTTCACACACCCATACATACTACTTTAACTGACATGACCACCGGAGTGCACTCGACTAAACCCACGACCACCAGAGGAAGCTATGTGTGCCTAACGGCTTGTCCAAGTGTGTAGGAACCATGCTTACGTGGACACGAGAGGCCTTGGGATCCTTTGACCACGTTGGAGGTACAAAATTTAAGTTCAACAGATTGATGACATCTATGGGAAACTTTACTATAACCACGAATATCCTTAGGTAGAATCCATTGGTGAAAGAAGCGTTTCAAACATCACCATTGAAGAAAGTTCTTGCTCTTGAAGAAAGAACGAGTGAAAACGTTGAAGAAGTACTCTATGGAGTGTTGCTTAATACACAAATCGTTAGTACACCAAGAGTTCAAGCTATTATGGATCCCATACAAAGGGTCAACAGGAGGCTTCTGAAGAAGAAGTCATAAACACATATCCACATTCGTAGACACCAGCACCATCTAGGCGGTGGCACTATTGTACGCTTTGCAAAAGAGGTCAAAGAAATGTCAGCCAATATGAAGAATATTGCCCAACATAATATGGCCATGCAATAGTTTCTCATGCAAATGCAAGGACAGACTATGCATCAAATGCCTCAGCAAAATGCTTTTCAGCAAGATGAGGAAGGACATAACTAAATGGCTCATTCTCAGATGTAGAGGAGGGACATTAGCCCAATTGAAAGGGAAGTTAAGGTGGATACATCAAATAATTACATATCTAGATGACTTGCCCCAAGAAAAAGAAAACTTTCCTCCAAAGTTTGGACATGAGCATGGGCCCTAAAGGTCATCTAGTGTATTCAACAAAATTGACCCATCAATGCTTAGAAACAGGCCCCCAACAACCACCTCCTATGCAAAGGTCACATGGGTATAGGTAGAGCCATGAGCCCCAAAAGGTCCCTTCACCTAGAAATAGGCGATAAAAAAAGGACGTTACAAATTTGAGAAACTAAGCTAGCACATTACAGCCATCCCGGTACCAAGTTAAGAAGGAAGATTTTGATGGTATATATAGATCCTTTGAACTAGATGATGATGATGATGATGATGATGAAAGTCTCCCATTTTTACTAGAGTTGAAGAACACCCATGTCCCCAACCATTTTGTAACACCAAAAATTTCCACGTATGAAGGAAATAGTGATCCAGCAAAACATCTTAACAACTACAAGACCTACATGAGCTTGAGATGAGCATTGTCTCAGTAAAGAGTAGAGTCTTCCACTTTACACTAATAGGGGATGCTGAGATATGGTATAGTCGTATACCAACTGGGAGTATCGGGAGTTGGTTGGATCTCCAAAGGGCCTTCTTGAACAAATATCTATCAAGTAAGGAATGAGGACCCTCATTCAACATATGTAGGATACGAGGCCATGGGCAGGAGAAACCTTGAAAAGTTACTTAGCCCGTTTTATGGAGGAGATGAATTATTGTGAACAAGTCACAGATAAGAGGATCTTTCAGCTTTAAGAGGAGGTCTTAATATGAACACCCTATTCTAAAGAGACATGCAATACAAGAATCATACCACTTATGATGCCTTGGAGGAAATTATGAGAAGGGAGACTGTTAATGAAGAATTGACAAACCATCGCAGTTGAACCTCCAAGGGAATTCCATGTCGTTAAAGGTAAATTAGAGAACTTATCTTACATCTGGTGAATCAACAGTGGACCTAAGCTTGGCATATCATTACCCCTACTTCAGGTCATGCATTAGCCACTATTACTTTAAATGTTGTAACTTCTTTGGCATGTGATGATGCTTAACATGATCTCAAATACAACAAATTGCCATAGGGGCAAAGGCATGAGTAGAAACAATAAGTCAATGAATAGACCATATTGTATTTATTACAATCGAACTCGCTGCCATGGCATGAATGGTTGTATGTCCATACCCCAACATATGGAACGGAATGATGCACATTCAAGTAAGAGAGATACCCACCATGTAATAAAGTACGTCCCCATCTAGGCATAACCAAAAGCCTCAATGAGATGAGGAGAGACGACATCCCTGAAAAGAATACCCTAGACACATGAGAGATAAAGATGGAAACAAGCCTAGAAGTGGCCAAGATAAAGAAGAGAACCACCAATAGATGGCAAAAACGCCCTTATAAAAGAGATAGATACTATAATTGAAGGTTTACATGTCGGCAAAGAATCAATAAACATATAAAGGAATTACGTAAGAGAAGCCAATGATCCCCTATGAAGAGCTACATAGTTAATAGCACCCCTCATGGGACTCGGAGTATGCCACCCATTAGTTTTACACCTATGGCTTCCATTTTGTATAGTTTTATAGGAGAACATCAATTCTAGATGAAAGATACATTATAGTAGAAATGGGGTTGGCCTTCTTGACAACCCATCATATGATGGATTTTCTCATTGTGGACCATAGTTTAGCTTATCATGGTGTATTGGGATGACCTGCATTAAAGGAAATTTGGGTTATTATCTCCATCCACAACTTATGCATGAAATTTCGTACTGAACAGGACATCGCCACCATTAGAGGTGATTAGATGGGATCAAAGGAGTGTTATTTTAATTCCTTGAGGAGAAATAAACCTAAAAGCGTTAACATGGTAGTGATCGATACAAAAATGCTTGAGACACTTGGAGAAAGGGAGACCCCTAAACAAGGAGGAGACATCGAAATGGAAAATGACTCTATAGAAGGGGTGACCCTAAAGAAGTGACCATGGATAATGAACTAGATCCTCGAATCACGGAGTTCAATTCTCAAGCGGTCCAGTGGGAAAATTGGAATTCTTCCCAGTAGACCCATAAGATTTTACGAAAATGTTTCAAGTAGGACTGAATTTAGAAGACAAACAAAAGCTCAAAGGTTTCCTGATTAAAAAATTTAATGTATTTGCCTGGAAGCATGAGAATATGGTGGGCATTAACCCTAAGATCAGTTGCCTCCACCTCAATATTGATCTAAAGTTCATTCATCATCAGCTTGAGACGAGGCCCTAACGAAAGATGTGAAAGTGTTGATATCTGATGGGTTCATCAGATAGGCCATCTATTCGAAGTGGATCTTTAATCCAATCTTGGTAAAGAAACAAGATAAATAGAGAGTATGCATAGAATTCTCCAACCTTAATTAAGCCTGCCTAAAGACAACTTCCGACTTCCAAGAATAGATCAATATGTGGACTCTATTGCAGGACAAGAATTTTTTAGCTTTATGAATGCCTACTCAAAATATAAATAAATTCCCATACACCCAGTAGATGAGGAAAACACCTCCATTACTGATAGAGGTCTGTATTGCTACAATCTGATGCCCTTCGGCTTGAAGAATGCTCAGACAACTTATCAAAGGCTTGTCAACAAGATGTTTGCTGACCTCATTGGCAAAACTAGGAATTTTATATGGATAACATGTTGGTAAAGAGTCTCAAGACTACGGACCATGTGAAACACCTCGACACCATTTTTCAAATATGAAAGAAATATATGATAAGACTGAATCTCATTAAATGCACTTTTGGTGTTATCTCTGGAAAGTTTCTAGGTTACATGGTTAATCAAAGATGTATAAAGACCAGTCTTTAAAAGATCAAAGCTTTAATGGATATGTGGTCTCCTAGCAAACCAATGAAAGTACAAATTCAAAGGTCGATTGGCAGTATTGAGCTAGTTTGTTTCAAAATTCACTGACAAATGCCTTCCATTCTTCAAAGTTCTTAAGGGATAGAAGAGGTTTTAATGGATCAATGAGTGGGAAGATGCCTACCAAGTGCTGAGCAAGCATTTAGGATAGACTCATCCTCTCCTCTCAAAGCTTACAGAAGAAGAATTGTTGTTGCTATATTTAGCTATTTCTACAGAGGGTGTAAGCTCTGTACTTGTAATGGAGGAGAATAGTTCACAACTACCTATTTACCACATGAACAAAGCCCTTTTCTTGGCAAAAGCTTTCTACAATGACATGGAAAAACTTGACCTCTCTTTGATTACCACTTCCAAAAAGTTGAGGCCATAGTTCCAGGCCTACAGCATCCAGGTGTTGACTAATTTCCTACTCAAACAAGTACTTTAGAAACCCGACGCTTCAAGAAGATTGATAAAATAAGTTGTAGAGTTTAATGAATTTGATATTTCTTACAAGCCAATAACTTCCGTGAAAAGGCAAGCACTTACGGATTCCGTGAAAGGGCAAGGACTTCCGTGAAAGTAGCTATGGAACTAGTAGAACCACCTGTTTGTTGATGGTTCCTCAGGAGAAGTGGGTGTACATACTGGAGTGGTATTAGTCAGTCGGAAGGCCACAAACTTAATTGTGCAGTAAGATTTGGATTTAAGGCCTCCAACAATACAGCTGAATATAAGGCATTACTGGTCGGCCTTAGATTATCGAATGAGATGCAAGTGAGGAGGCTGGTGGTTAATAACGATTCACAATTAGTGGTTAGCCAAGTAAATGGCAACTTCACTACATTGGACAAAGATAAGACATCCTACCTCAAGTAGGTTATGTATCTTCTCCCATCCTTTGAAAAATAAGAGTTAAATTAAATATCACATATTAAGAATGTCCAGGCCAATGCCTTGTCAAAGTTAGCCAGCCCGCCACCCTCCATCTCCAAAGGGAGAAATGTCTTATGAATTGAATGAATCTCATAATGGATCCAGCCAATTATTACCTTTCTCAAGGATTAAGTTATGTCGAATCATAAGAAATAGGCCAATAAATTGAGGAGAAGGGCCGCTCGTTTTGTGCTCCAGGATAAGGTATTATATAAGAGAGGATTCTCCTCACATCTTCTCCAATACACAGGTGGAAATGTTCACGAAGTAGTCTATAGCAACTATACTAGAGGACCAGCACTAACAAACAAGATACTGAGACAAGCGTATTATTGGCTAACTCTCAAGAAAGATGCTCTTCAATTTATCAGGAAGTGTGATAAATATCAGCGTTTCTCCACGATTTAGAGGCAACCTTCTCAAGAATTAACTTTGCTTTTGAGCTCCCTGCCATTTGCTAAATGGGATGTGGACCACATAGGGCCCTTGCTCAAGGAAAGGGGTAAAGCTAGCTGAACCTCTGGCAAAAATCATTGAGGCCAACACTTTCAAGTTTATTTAGAAGAACATCATCTGCCAGTTCACAATTCCTCATTCTCTTGTATCAGACAATGGAAGATAGTTTGACAACAAGAAAGTAAGGGACTTATGTGAAGAGTTAGGAATCAAAAAGTACTTCTCCTTTCCTCACCACCCTTAAGCAAATGGCCGAGTAGAAGTAGCCAACAAAATCATCAAGCATACCTTGAGAAGGAAACTTGATATGTAAAAAGGGTCCTAGGTGGCCGAGATCTCCCAGGTATTATTGACAATACTTACCACCAGTCGAACCGCTACAAAGGAGACCCCATTTTCTATAGCTTATGGAGCAGAGGCCATAAGCCATATTGAGGTAGGACTGCCTTCGCCTCGTCACCTGCATTTCAATGAGATATCTAATGATAAGTTGAGGAGATGTGAGTTGGGCTCCCTTGAAGAAATGAGAGATGATTCCCAGATGAAACTCGCCTTTACCCGAGCAAGATGACTCAGTACTACAATGTAAATGTGAGAAAAAAGGTCATTTTGAATGGGAGACCTTATGTTGAGAAGGGTTTTCTTGTCTTCTAAGGAGCCAACATGGGAACACTGGGTCCCAATTGGGAAGGCCCCTATCGAATATCAGATGAGCTAAGGCCTGACACCTATAAAATTAAAGATCTAGATAGAAAGGTATAGCCCCACCCTTGGAATATTGAACATATGAGAATTATTACCAATAAGCATAACTTATCTATTTGTTTGGATGATTTCTTGAACTTATGTAGTTATTCTATCAATAAAGAGACCTTTTGCATCCTTGAATTCACTCTTATTTGAACCTCTTCCATGAGTGGATCAAACTTCATGGACGAAGTCTTTGCACGGAGAAGTCACCCAATTTTAAAGAACATCATCTGCCTTGGAAGGAAAGGTATGAAGCTCCCTTATAAGACCAACCTTGAAACCTACGAGACGAACCATCCCTTTAAAAAAAAAGAAAAAAAGAAAAAGAAAATAAATGTAAGCGAACCTATAGAAAGTCTAAAAAATATTTGTATTATTTTCAATTTGGAGTGACCTTCATGAACGGATTGTTTTGACAATGAACGTCTCAATCGTTACTCCAAAGAAATGTCAGTTTATAAATTGATGTCGAACTCCTTATACTTAGGAAATATTTTAAATGTTCTAGTTGATCTTATTGAACCATATGGAGTTTAACTCAAATAAATGGTCCATTAAAAGAATATGTGATTGTTCATAGAGACTGGTTCATTTAATGTAGTTGCTCTGAAACTGCACTAACTCATTGTGTTATTTTTTATCTGAGGAATCAATACAAGTTCTTAATCACCAGCTAAATCATATTATTCAATCAGTTTAAATCTTATTATCAAAATATCAATTTATATTATTCGACGAGGCGTCAACACTTGGGAAAATTGAAAAAGCAAAATAACATGTATATTGAAAAAATATGCTTTGCTTATAAGAAGTGAACTGATTACATAGTGAACTGCCCCAGAAGTACAAAACTAAACAAAGAAAAAGAGAAAGCCTAAGTCTAAGAAGTAGCATGATCCTATTGAAGTTGTAGTTAGCCTTCCTCCAAGTCATCCACTGAGTTTTCAACAACATTATCTACAGAGGTCGATGGATCAGTTGGGATAGGCTCATCCCTTACTGTAGTCCAAGTCTACTTGGGGAAGTAGCTCAGCCATCCTCTTAAGGACTTCATCATATGTGACTTTCATCCAGTACAAATCGAGGCCATCATATTCAACCATTTCATGGAAATACTCCGTGTACTTATTAATAGTTGTCTCCCCTGTCCGACTCAATTGTAGCTTCAGACTACTAACCTCAGCATTCAGTTCACCACTTAGGACTTTAACTACCCATTTTTCTGGTTTGCCTCCTTCCAGGCCGACGAAGTTATTTTCTGCAAATTTTCAGAGTTTCTAATGTGCTTCATCATATCATTTACCTCAGCTTTAGAAAGTTGGGCTTTTTCTTCAACTCCTCATTTTCATTTGAAAAGAGTACCACCTTTGACTCCGCTTCAACGTGCCTTATCTTGAAGGCCTCTATGACTTCATTAATAGTAAATGCCTCAACCTTCAGTTTTTCAGGTTCAGCCTCCACATATTAAGCCTCTACAGTCTCCTCATGTCCATTTGGATATTGAGAGAGAAATCTTGTTAGTGAGCCTACAGTGTGAGGCCAGCTTCAATCATGTTAACCAAGTCACGAGTCTCAACATACGAAGAATATTTGTCAGTCCAGTACTTGTAATGAACTTTCGCTGCCGCCTGGACCTTGGCGGGATGCATTTCCATAAAGGTCAGAATAATTTCATCCAACTTTCCTCCCAAGATATTTTGATCTTTACCCTTAAATGAGGCCCTTTTGTTTGCCTCCCTTACCCTCCTTCTCTTAATGAGGCCACTTTCCTCCTCATCCTTATCCTCAATTTCAACAATCTTAATGAAGGATATAGGGTATGCCGCAATGGGCATTTTGATTGATTCATCAATAGTAGTCTAACATTTTGGTGGAAGAGGAGGTTCAATGTTCTTGGTTATCGTTAGCCTACTTTATTTGAGGCATTTTCCTTCGAAGTTCTATCTTCTCCTTGCCTTTCTTCTTTGGAGGAGGTGGAGGATTCAATTTGGAAAAATGAGACAACTCGTCCCTTTGATGTTTGAAGGTTCAAGTGCTAGTACTCAAGGGCTTCTTCTTCTTCGCCCACCCAATGTGCCTCATAAAGAACATATCCAATTTAACATATTATTTATTCTCTTATTGTTCTGCAAAATAGATGAGGCGTTAAAACTTGTTAAAAACTAAGATAAAAATGCACATAAATATCGAAGCTACTTATCCTTAGTGGCTAATAAAGAATGTGAGACGAAAAAAGGAAGGCTTCTCAACAACAGTTTTGAAGGACCTCTTTTCAATGGGCAATTCGTAGATGGATCGAATTATGGCCCACTTTTCCAGTTCAAGTTTGAAGAGATTGACTGCAACTGTTTAAGAGATCAAGTTAGCACAACTATATTAAAGTCAAAACAGCAGATAAGCAAAGCAATTTAAAAAACAACAACTCACTATAAACATGATACTAGGTCGACACGGTTATTTCTAGGAGAGTATCACCTCCACTATTTGCCAACGACCCATTTACCTAGAACCAAGACCACTTCCAGTTCTTTATTTAGATCAAAGTACCCAGATGAAGGGTGAATATGGACACCATGGGTTCATAAAATACCATCCCTTAAAATCTTCACTATCACTGGAAGCTCAAGGACGGAAAAGGCTTTGGAATACATGGAAAGGCTGCCAAAAGTGACCTCTTTCCTGAAAAGAAAGGCCTTGTCAATTGGCTCCATGTGTTTGGGAAAAGTTATGTAATGGCTAGATTATATTGCCTAACTATACACCTAAAAAATGGGTACAATGGCAACCTTATCCCAATACTCAGGATTACCTCATTCACAGCAATACATCCCTCCATAGGAAAATAGGCTCGTTCATCGGGGGTTGAAATGAACATCTTGATTATTTCTGGATCTTATATTGCTTCCTAAATACCTCTAACTTACTCTCCTCTACATAGGTAGGCCACAAAGAGGTCCCATACCTCATACTATAATCTATGGGGCCTTTATGTATCATTCATGCAATATGTGAACCCCTCATTTCCTCCAAAATCCTATCAATAGGAATTAGTATAGGGAAACTAGCTTTGGTGTATATTATCGTCATATCATTTTTCCCAGAAGACCCCCCTTAGTATTTGGTTTTAAGTAAGAAGCCATCTAATGAATTTTTAGTCCAAGAATTAGAAAGAAATGGTGTGTGACTTACACAAATGTCAAATAGAACAAATAAACTGAAAGCTTGTTCGAATGCTGAAAATTGTTTCAAGGCTGTCGGAGAAATATGATTTTTTGCTTCAAAGGTTTTCGCAAAGTGGAAAAAGCATTACAATTGGCAAATGCATGGTTTTATAGGTATCCAAGGCAAACCCAGCCGATGGATGGACAGTATTCGAAAGGTAATAGATACCATTCATCTAAATCATTGAACCGAAAAGGCGTCCATTTGAAAAATCAAATAAATGGTGATGATCAGATCGTTCTAAGCACGTGCGTGTAATTCGCGTTGCCTCTACCAAAGGTAACAAACTGTCATCATTAAACATTTAATCCGCACACAATACGTGTATTGATAAATGCAAGACTGGCTCGATGTCGTATCTTAGAAACACGAGAGGTTTTTAAATCATTGCAGCAAACATCCCGTCAATGTCCTCATAACCACTCCCCATCTTTGTTTAAATTAGCCTTATCGTAGGCTTCAACTATAGTAGTAGGCTCACCCTTTCAGCAAGTGTCTCACCTCAATGCTAAAATCAGACTCATAATAGGCTTTAACTACATCAATCACCCTTTTAGCAAGGGCCTAGCCTTAGTGCAATTCAACTTTATCATAGGCTTCAACTACATTAACAGGCACCCTTTTAGCAATACCCTTTCCTTAGTGCATTTTAGCCTTATTATAGGCTTCAACTGCATTAGTAGACTCCCTTCTAGCAAAAGCCTCTCTTTATTACTAAAATAAGTTTTGCCATAAGTTTCAATTATATCAATAGGCTTGCCCTTTTAGCAAGGGCCTCGCCTTACTGCATTTCAGCCTTATCATATGGTTCAACTATATCAACAGGCTCGCCCTTTTAGCAAGGGCATCACCTTGGTGCATTTCAGCCTTATCATAGGCTTTAACTGCATCAGCAAGCTCACCTCTCTAGCAAAGGCCTCACCTTAGTGATAATATCAACCTTATCATAGGCATCAACTACATCAACAAGCTCACCCTTTTAGCAATGGCCTCGCCTTAGTATATTTCAGTCTTATCATAGGCTTCAATTGCATCAACAGGCTCACCTTCTAGCATGGGTCTCGCCTTAGTATATTTCAACATTATCATGGACTTCAACTACATCAGTTAGCTCGCTCTTTTAGCAAGGGCCTCGCCTTAGTGCATTTCATTCTTATCATAGGCTTCAATTGCATTAACGGGCTCGCCCTTTTAGCAAAGCATCGCCTTCAACTAGTTTTACGTATTTTCATAATTATACACATGACATGATAGTCCAACTTATTAGGATCTCAACTTACAAGTCCACGCATTATATGAATATTCATACTTGGACTTCGAGGACCGAGATATACTACATTATTTCTTTGCAAAAGCACACATCTCACTCCAGCAGCTATACCTCAATTTAAAAGTCCATGCATTATATGAATATCCATATTTAGACTTCGGGGACAGAGATATACTACATTATTTCTTTGCAAAAGTACACATCTCACTCCATCACCTATACCTCAGCTTAAAAGTACACACATTGTATGAATCTCCATACTTGGACTACGAGGACTATTGATGTGCCTCGTCTGATGAGCCCCTAGAAGGTCTTACATGGCACTCGGACTTGTTGAAAACCATTTGGCTGAAGTCGACCCGACGAGAGAGGTTATAAGTAAGGCTCGACAGAATACCTTTATTACAATCATTGATAAGTGATTGATGTGACATTCGCTGCTGCTGCTGCCGCTGCCGCTGCCCTACCAACCAATTAGGTCAAGTCTAAGCCTTTTGTCATAATTATGGGCAACAAAATGGTATTAGCATTAAATGTTTATGATTAATTGATGTCATTGATAAGTGGTCTCAACCGTATGGATGAGGCCACATGTATTTTCATCCTACTCTACTATAAAAGCTCATACAATGTGCTAATCTAGAGGGAATGCAAATTTAAACTCTCAAACTACAACTTTATTATCCTTACTGTTATCATCAAACACTCCCCAAATCTGAGTCCCTTCAACTTACTTGAGTAAGAGTGCACGCGGCCAACTCCAACACCATCGGAGGAGGCTACGTATGGTCAACAGTTTGTCCAAGTGTGTAGGAACCATGCTTACGTAGATGCAGGAGGTTTTGGAATCTGTTGACCACGTTAGGAGTACAAAATTCAAGGTTAACAAACTCCTTTGACTTTTACTTCATTTATCATTAATAAGAAATGTTACATGTACATCTAGATTTACCACTTGTGTAACAAAATGCAGAGGTGGTAAGATTCATAGGCTGGTGGACAAAAAACAAAGTTCCACAGGCCTAAGAAATCTTGCCACTTGTGCATTCTTTCACCCAAGTGGTAAACCCGGGTGTACAAGTAGCATTTTTCTTCATTAATATATAACGCTAAAGAAAAATGTAGCTTCAGGAATGGATTTTTCGTAGCTGAAGCTACGTATCCATTGCTAATAGCCATCACCAGCCACAAATCACTGATAGCAAATCCGTTCCTATTTTGAGGATAGTTGATAGTTTAACAACTTTACCAAAGGAAATTTCATTGGTAAAAAGTACAACGTTCACTAACAGATTCTCAATTGGCAACGACTATACCTTTACCATCAAAATTTCTATTGGTAAAAGCATATCTTTACCAACCGAATTTTTGTTGCTAATAGAATTACCATTACCAATTGAATTTCCGTTGGTACAAGTTTTACCATTACTAATCGAATTTCTATTGGTAACAGTCTTATCATTACCAGCTAAATTTTCGTTGCAAAAAATCTTACCATCACCTTAACGTACATGTTTTCATTACCCACGTATTTATGGTATCTAATGGATTATGCACCAATACATACGGAAAATCCATTGGTAATAAAAAGTACATTCCGTAGGTGAAGCTTAATTTGTTTATTTTAAATAATTATAAATTATAAAACCTACTAATTAATAATCAATATTATCAAAACACCTAAATAATGAAAATTGTCAAAACGCACTAAAGCTTTACTAGATTAAATTGTTACATAGAAATTCCAAATTCCAAATATCATGTCTTGCATCTCCACCCTATGACTTCTTTCAACTCATTCAAGATATACAGTGAGATCGTTTATCCTCTCATTGTTCCCTTTATTGTATTTCGTGCAATAGCTCGTTCCGACTTCAAATTATTCAATTCTTCATCATGTGTAAGTATTGAATGTTTAGGTGAATTGGATGTACCAAAAAATCTGAAGCAGGCTGTTGAGGACCAAACTCTGGCTTATCATCCCTGACGGTACCGTTCTTGAACTCGATTGAGGCCTTTTAAGTATCCCGTAAAAAACAAAAAATAATTCTTGTCACACTCACTATGTGAACAAACTATGACATACCTAAACTCTAATTGAACTTACATGAATTCTCTTGGAGTTTTTTTTATCAACAATGGTCGAGTCCATAATTTTTCACGTGGACATGACTAAAAACTCTAATTGAGACATTGGATGATCAATATCCTTCATCTGAAAATATGCAACCCACTAATCACAATAAGTTAAAAATATGAACCAACTTTAAAATACAAAATATAAATAAAATGAGAAAAATATACCAATCTCTTTTTCGTAGTCACAACTGAATCCGCACTATGCTTCAACAATGAAACATACTTCACATTTATCACATAATTATATACCTTCATTCTTTAACCACTTCTGCCTTGTCCATGCAGATTTTACAACCAGTTTGGCTCATTTTCAAACTTAAGTTCTATATTTAAATATGTAATTGTTTAGGCTCTCCACTCAATTTGAGGATCATAGACGGAAAAGTAAGGGAAGGAGAATTTATAATTTGTGTACTCGGTTAAGTAGAAGATGGATGAAGTGTTCTAATGACTTGTATGCATGCTGTACTATATTGATAATTGATACCTCTCCATTTTGTGCATGACTAACTGACAATCCCAATATGATTGGCTAAGCTTGTTTCTAAATATATTTGGATAAATTCTGTTTCTGCTTACTTTCAGTAAAATAGGTTACTTATTTTCTATTCTCATAAATGAAAAATTAAATTATAAATAAAGAATTTAATTTTAAAATAAACTAAGAGAAAGTGAGTTGGTGAGAAGAATATTCCTTGGTTTAGTCCAACGAAAATAAATAAGGGGATTGAATTTTTTTAAGAGTACACATAAGGATTACCTATGAATTTTCGGTTGTTGATATATATATATATATATAAACCTTTCTTCTATTTTATTTATCTTCCAACTTTAAAAATTATCAAAACCAAAATTATTTAGTTATTTACTATAATTATAATTTTTATTTTAAATTATTAATAGTCAAATGACAATTGGTATAACTTCTAAATTTTACTAAATCATATTTTGGGACGACAAAATAACTCGTCGACATTGTCCTGTCTAGTTAAGTATTCAGCACGGAGACGGGAAATATGGTCCCTATCCTGAATTTTGGGTTTGTTCGGAATCTTTTTTTAGTTTATTCTTTTGTTTATAAATTTAAATTGTATTTCAAAAATAAAATATATTATTAAAAAAAATTAATTTATTAACTAAATGGGTAAACTGTTAATTCCTTTCCCACCTTTTGAAAATTCATGATGGGACAGAGAGTGGAGAGGGCAACACCACGGCCTCATCGCACTCCGCTCTCGTTGCCATCCCTTGCCATATATATGCTGTCAAATCAAAATTATGAATCAATTTGATGGGGTTAATTTCACAAACGGTCATTGAACTTAACTAAAAATTAAAAAACGGTCACCGAATTTTAAAACTTGCAGAAACGGTCACTCAAGTTTTATGCACTTTCACAAACGATTATTGAAGTTTTAATTTGTTTCACAAACGGTCATTGAAGGACTGTTATGATTTTAATTCAAACTTAAAAGAACCAAAATACGTAGACATAGAAGTTTGATCATTTCCAGTGCCAAATTTCTTGCTATTAAATGTCGCCTTTGACTATAAACTACACAAAATAAAGCTAAACATTATTTGCGTTCATTTTTTAACACATAATTCCAACGAAAGGGGTGTCATATAGCTGGTAAACCACTTCATCAACGAATTTTTTGCACGTGATTAAATTGATCTTTTTTATTTTTATAATGGAATTATTTCACAGTCCGAAAAACGAACGTGAAATGAATTAAACTTAATTTACAGCTGTCCTCAAGTAATTAACCATCTTCCTCAAATAGCTCATGCCTTTTTTCCATTTTCTCAACTCATTATAATGAAATTATTTCACAGTCCGATTTTTCGTTGATTAAAGGATGAAACAATATGATTACTCTTTCACTACGACTTTTTTGATAAGTTAATATGTATTACTTTTCGACTACGGAATATCCATTGGTAAAGTGGTTGAAACATTTTTTAAAATACATTGATTACCCGTCAACAACAAATTTTCAGTAGGTAAATTTTGTTATGAAAGTTGATCGATATCAGCAACGAATTTTTCGTAAATAATATGAATAGCTCTTCACCTAAAGAATATTCATTGGTAAAGAGGTTGTATTTCGCGCGGTTGAGTCGGACCTTGCTAATAATTAAAAGAAAGGTTCGGACGATTGTATAAGAAACAAACCTCTTGAGACAAAGTCTCAAAAATGGGTATTTTTATTTATGAAGATGTACAATGAGTGAGGAGTGAAATGCCTCCAAGGGGTGCAAGCACACAGAATAAGGAAAGTAAGATACTATAAAAGTTAGATAATGAAAATTACATATTCTCTGTTTGAGAGTGTTTGATTCGGGCTCCTTCTCTTCTATGATGGGATTGCCCTTTAATTGTTTTGGTAACCGTTGCTTGAAATAGCATTATGTCCGAATTCTGGACGTTCCAGAAACTTGGCCGATAGCAACATTAAGTAATGCTATCGCCCTGAGTATAATGCTTTACTCGCCCAAATCTTGAGCGTTTTGTAGACTTGGGCGATGATGGGCTTCCATTGCCCAACTTTGCCTTGGGCCTTTTGTATAATTTTCCTTAGGCCTGTTCTTCAAATCTCTTATTTGGAGTTGTGGTAATTACACCAAATCAGA
>CAIGRQ010125463.1:0-11409 GCA_903798375.1 Fraxinus sp. D2006-0159 | reverse complement strand
TCAATCAAACAATACAAAAGTAAGATTTTGGTTGGAAAAAAGACATTTTTCATGAAAAATATTGACAATCAAACACATCCTTATATCTCTTCATCACTTTTATTTTACATGTCAGAATATATAATAGTTGTTCCAAAATACTCTTATGAATTTTCTTTCATCTTGTGACTCCTTTAATAATAATGTGATACCTAAAGTACACTTTTAACACTTCTAATTAAATTAGTAACAAAATATTTCTCCGACAATCGACTCTTAAAAAATGTATCAACGGATGCCTTAATTTGAGGTATTCAAACACGCTTAAAGTTATGGCAAATTCGTGAGCACGCACTACCAAAAAATGCGGCTTTAGCGACGGTAAAATCCGTCGCTTAAGCCATGATTTCCTTTGGTCAAAGACAAAAAAATTTCGTCGCTAATCTGGTTGCAGTTTGTGGCGCCGTTAATTTAGCGACGAGTATAAAAATCCGTCGCTAATTACCCCACAAATTAGCAACGAACTTCTAGTCGATAATTAGCGACGGATATCATTTAACGACAATATTAGCAACAATCCACGAAAAATGGTTCGTCATTGATTGGCTATGAATTTCCGTTTCTAATTTGAATTTAAAATTTTATAAAATTTATTGATAATTATAAAATTATTTATTTTCTTGGAACAAAGTTTATTACTGCATAAAAAATAAATCTTAAGTTCAAAATTTAATGTATAAACTAACAAACAATGTTACAAGAAATTGTTACAATTGCCTCCCGGGCACATCCAAGTTGGCAAAAGAAAGACATTGCTGGGCTTGCAATCTCAGTGTGGGGAGTTCGATTCCTGGTTGGAGCAGTTGAGTGATATAATAATCAATATTGGTTGGAGCAGTTTGATGATATAATAACCATAGAGGAAGGCTCCCTTGGGGTCAGGAGTATAAGGGGTGCTCGAACTCTGATCAACTTGGGTATAACCCGCGATTTACCTCCGCCAGTTACTGAGAGGCNATAACCCGCGATTTACCTCCGCCAGTTACTGAGAGGCCGGTGGCTGGTGGTCCAGGAAATTAGTTTGGCTAAGCTGGGATACCTGGATACCAAAAAAAAAAAAAAAAATTAATACAATTCCTTAATTTAATTTGAAGTTCCAAACTACCTAGAAAAATACATAATTGTGTGAAGTCTTTATGAGAGGACTTGAATCTGGGACATGATTCCTAATTGAAACAAATCCTCCAACTACAGAAATAGGTAATTAATGTATGTAATGAATAGAAATAAAATTTATATTCCAGTTGAAGAATAACGATAAAAGCAATGTAGGCATAACAAATGTAACTTATTTAAGTTATCATGCTTCCATTTGTGTAACGGTCATTTGGTTTATTGAGTAACAAAATTATACTAACGAAAATTTTTCGTTTCCAATTCAGTCGATAATAACAACCGAAGTTGTCCGTCGCTAAAATTCCGTCTATGTTGCCTCCTTTTTTAGTAGTGATGGTTCATTTCTAGATCTTCAAGCAATGTCTTGTATGTGACAATTTATAAAAAATAAGAAGTATTGAACCAAAATATTCCTTCATATACATTTTAATTGAAAACGACTTTCCTCGCATGCATACATTTCTTGAATTACGTCAAGATAGGCTATCAGAATTATTTAAAAGTTTCAAAGATTTTCGATGCGTATGATGAGTTTGTCTAGGAACTATAAATTTTTCTCATTTCTTTTCCATATATGTATATGTAAATGTATTTTTGAAGAATTGATAATTTAAAAAATATTTTGTTGTTGATTTAGTTAGAAGTATTAAATGGTTCGATGTTACATTAAAATTAAGGACATATTAGTCTTGTACCCAACTATTTTTTTCCTAATTAAAATTAAAAAAAAAAGCAGCAGTTGTGCCACCAAACAAATAGGTTGGAGATGTTAATCTCAAGAAACAAACTTTAGGGACCATTTTCAAACCAAAGGCAAACGTGAGGACCATTTGCTTCAAATTTCTTATACTTTATTAAAAACTTAAAATAAGTAGGCTTGCGTAATTCTGCAAAAAAATTGACAACGCATTTGAAATTATCAACAATCTTACCGAAGATCCACGTAATTTAACTTCCAACTTTACATGACTATAAAGATAAATCATCATTGTTGTTAATCGGAAAATGAATTTGAGCGATAACTTTAAATCAAAAATCAAACTTACAAATCTTACAAAAAATTGAACAGAGTAATTACAAGGAAATGAGTAATAAACACCAAAGGAAAAGAATCTCAAAATAACGTCAAGTGAAATAGATACAAAATCGAGGCAAGAGTTGAACTCCCAGCAATAGTGCTTACGGATGATAGCAATCAACTCCCAAGATACAACAACAATCTTTTTGTATTAGCAGCACTCTAAAACACAAGAATCAACTAACCAAAATTAGGTTACTATACTCCTTTCGAATAAAATGAAAAAAAAAAAAAACTTTTATGCAAAGTTTTGACTAAGAAAATATAGGATTTTATGTTATGTTATGATTGCATATCATTGGGATTGTGAAATGGACATCTCAAGGGTTTTGTTTATAGAGGTTATGAGTGAAATGTCGCACCCCAAAATTCAGCAATTTTTGCTAAGGGTATCGCTAACCTATCACCCTTAAGTCGCTCAAGCGTTAGATACAAAGACTATGTCGCTTGCCTGTTACTCGAGAGACAACCTTACCGCTTGAGCGCTAGGTGAGCGACAGAGTCAAATAAATACCCAGCCAATTTCTTCTCTTTTTTCTTCCAACTTTGGACCGTAATTTCTCATTCGATCGAAATTGGTTTGGAGATTTCAAATATACTGCGACTATCGACTCGAGAAGTAGAACAAATTAGTATATTTATTTTCATAATTTGACTATCGGATCAAGTTCGAATATTTAGTCGAAATTGACATGAAAGTCACACATTCATATTTATACTTAACAAATTCCAACAACTTCCCACATGAATTGAAATTCCACAATATGCAATCCATAATGCAAATGATATGCAACAAATGGGTACATATGATAAGCTATAGCATCAAGATAGGTGGCTTGTAATTTTGAACCTTCTTTAGTTGAATATAATTGAATTTACTAAACTCATTGGTGAATGTGATATCTTGAACCATTCAGTCGTTCGTGTAAATTAAAACAACTGTACCAACAACCATAACTCATCTAACAACTTTTGGTTCTCATGGACACATTTTGGCCTTAAACAACTCATGGTTTTATTAGTGCTTTAATAGATTTTAAGCCTTAGATTCTCGTAAAAGCGACCCCACTTCACACTTACATAGGTGATCTCCTATAGTATTGTATCATACATGTCTACCTCCAAGATATATGATCATTAAAAGTATACACTTACCCTTATACACTTGTTATTCTAGCACTTTAGGTTTGTATAAATAGGAGTAAGTGCTTTATACTAAATCTTTCATTGTCCCATTGAACCAAGATCTTGTGATCTCCAATCTACAAGGTTGGGTTTCCGTTATGGTGATTCCATTCGATAGGCTTTAAGCCCATTCTCCTGGAAAGATGGTATACTTGATCTCTAGTTAGTCATTTCGTCAAATGATCAGTTATGTTTTCTTTTGATTTAACATAGTTAATCGAAATTATACCATTTTATATCAACAGTTTAATGGTATTATGTCTTTGACGAATAGGTCGAGATTTACCATCATACATACTATTTTACGCCCTTGCAATTTCCGATCGATTATCATGATGTATATTTATATTAATCGCATGTACCAGTTTTTTCCAACATGGAATATCCTCGAGAAAATTACAAAGCCATTCCACTTCTTCTCCGGTTCTATCTAAGACAATAAGTTCAGATTTCATTGTGGATCAAACTATAAAAGTTTGCTTAAATGATTTCCAGGACACAGTTCCACCTCTAACGATAAACACATAACTACTTGTAGAATTTGAGTCATTTGCGTTAGATGTCCAATTTGCATCGGTATATCCTTCTAACACTGATGGATATCTTGAGTAGAGTAATCCATGATTAACCATCTGCCTTAAGTATTTAAGTATTCAGGGTAATGCCTTCCAATGGTTATTATTTGGATTACTTGTAAATATACTCAACTTGCTGACTGCATATGCTATATTAGGACGCGTGCAATTGGTAATGTACATCAAGTTGCCTATAACGCGTGAATATTTTAATTGAGATATGAGATCACTAGTATTTTTGGCTAAGTGTAAACTTAAGTGTTCCGATGTTTTAACTGGTTAATCATCATACGAATTAAACTTTTTAAGTATAGCATCAATATAATATGATTGAGACAATGACAAACCGTCAAGTGTTTTAGAGATTTTAATCCCTAATATCACGTCAACTACTCCCATATCTTTCATGTCAAATGTGTTATCAACATTTTCTTAGTTGAGATAATAATATTCGAATTATTTCACATAATTAGCATATCATAAATATATAAAAATACGATCACGTATCTTTTAGATGTGACTTTAATCTAAATACATTTATCACATTCATTAATTTTTAAATCATTTGACAATATAATTTTGTCAAATTTTTCATGCCATTATTTCGGTGCTTGTTTTAATCCATACAACGATTTTACAAGATTACACTCCCTCTTCTCATTTCTTAGAGCAACAAAACCTTCAGGTTGTTCCATATATATTTTTTATTCTAATTCACGATTTAGAAATGCAGTCTTAACATCCATTTAATATATTTTAAGATTATGCAATGCATCGATTGCAATAAAAACATGTATAGACGTGATCCTTGTAACATGTGAGTATGTATCGAAGAAATCTAGTCCTTCTTTTTGCTATACCCTTTGGCTACCAGTCTAGCCTTATACTTATCTATTGATCCATCCGACTTCAATTTCTTTTTGAAAATCTACTTGCAACCTAAAGCTTTGTTTCCCAGAGGAAATTCAACCAATTTCCAAGAATGGTTATTCATGATGGATTCAATTTTATTATTAATCGCTTCTTTCCAAAAAGGAGTTTCGGGAGTGAACATTGCTTTGTTAAACGTCCTTTGATCATTTTCTAGTAGATATGTTAGAAAAGCTAAACCGCAGGTTTTATGAATCATTTCTCTTTTACTGAGCCTTGGTTCTTCATCTATTTGATTATTACTATCTTCTTGATAGTTTTCATTTGCAGCATCGTAAGTTCATTTGTGTGATCTTACTTCTTTCTCTTTACAAGAAAAGATATTTTCAAAGAAACCAGCCTTTCTTGATTCAATTATAGTACCTACATGTACATCAAGTATTTCAAATTTATGAACCAAAATCGATATGAACTATTATTGTTTACATATCCAATAAAGACACAATCAAATGTCTTAGATCCAATTTTTACTTGTTTAGGTTTAGGTATAGGTATTTGTACCTTTGCTAAACACCTTTACACTTTAAGATATTTGTAGGAAGATTTTTGTCATTTCCATAACTCATAAGTTGATTCAAGCTTACTCTTGTGTGCCATTTTATTAAGGATATGATTTACCAAAAGTATAGTTTTCACCCCCACAAGTTTTGAGGTAAACGTGAATTAATCAACATTGCATTCATCATTTCCTTAAGTGTTCGATTTTTGTGTTCAACAATTCCATCAAATTGAGGTGAGTATAGTGTTGTTGTTTGATGAATAATTTCATATTCTAAACAAAATTATTCAAATGGTGCAACATATTCTCCACATCGATCACTAAGAATCGTCTTTATTCGTTTACCAAGTTGATTTTCAACTTCAGTTTTATAGTGCTTAAATACTTCCAAAACTTCATCTTTACCTTTCAACAAGTATACATAATAGTATCTTGTACAATCATCTATGAACGTAATGAAATACTTTTTACCACATTTTGTTTGGGTGTACTTTAAATCACATATATCGGTGTGAATAAGTTTCAAAGGTGTTGTGCTTCATTCAACCGAATGAAATGACACTTTGACTAACTTAGCCTCCACAAAAATTTCACATTTTCCATTTTTATTAAAAAAAATAGACTAGGTAGTAAGCTTAAATTTATTAATTTACGTATAGAATTAAAGTTACATGTCCCAATCTATGATGTCATAAATTAGATGATTCAAGAATATAAGCAGAAGAAATTTTATTCCTTGAGTTGTTCAATACAATTGTAAGGACATTTATCTTGAATAGTCCATATTTTACATAGCATTTGCCTATATAGATATTATTCTTAGTAAGTATAAATTTATCTGATACAAAGACTAATTTAAAACCATTTTTGCTTTACAAAGAACCCGACACTAAGTTCATGTGAATATTTGGCACATGAAGAACATTATTAAGGCTAAGTTCCTTTCCTGATGTCATCTTCAAAATTAATTTGCCTTGTCCTTCAATATTTGAACTTGAAGAGTTTTTATGAACAACTTCTCACCATCGGTTGTAGTGTAGGACGAGAACATTCCTTTGTGGGCACAAATATAACGGGTATCACTTGTATCCATCCACCATTCCATGGAATTTCCAACATTGTTACATTGTGAAATAACAGTCGACATATTTATATTTGATATATCATTAGATATTGCATGAGATTCGGTGATATTCGCTTGGACTTGCTTCTTAGGTTTACGACAATCAACAAAGCAATGTCCAACATTTCCACAATTATAGTAATTTCCTTTAAACTTCTTTACATTCTTCTTGGATGGTTCGACATAATGTTTTCTTTTCTTGCTTTTATTATTTGATTCCATGACATTAGCCTTTGTTTGTGGTATATGACTCCCAACACGCTTATTCAAATTTCAATTATCTTCGTCAATTCTCAACCGTACAATGAGTTCTTTAATATTCATCTCCTTGCGCATATACTTGAGTAGTTCTTGAAGTCCTTCCACATGGTTGGAAATTTCTCGATAATTGCAGCCACTTGAAATGATTAACTTAGAGACATACTCTCGACATGAATGTCATGGAGAATAACTTGCAATTCTTATACTTGACTGATAATCGTCTTTGAATCTACCATTTTGTAGTCCAAGAATTTTTCCACAATGAGCTTCTTGGTTCCGCATCTTCAATCTCGTATTTCTTCTCCAAGGATTCCCATAATTCCTTTGTAGATTTCATGGAACAATACACATTGTATAATGTGTTGTCCAAACCATTTAGTATGTAGTTTTTGCATAAAAATTCTGAATGTTTCTAAGCATCCAATGATATCAATGATACCCTATTATTTTCCCTTTCTTGCATGGCGGAAGCACCTTCCTTCAAGAATTTTGCTAAATTTAGGGTTGTGGGATAAAACACCATTTTCTGTTACCATTTATTGAACTCAGCCCCACATAACTTTTCCAATTTCTCTCCATGTGAAACGAAATTTTTATGAACAGTGGGAGGGGCAATCGCAACGGTAGGAACCAAGTTAGGTAAAACTCCTTCCGAAGTTCCCATATTTGAAGTATCGTTCGAATAGGTATCGATATTGTTAACTGTATTCATTTCTGTTTACATAAAATAAAAGATAAACCAACAAAATCAAAATTCGAGAAGGAGTAGAAGAATTTAAATCGAAATAAAATTAGTTTAATCGAATAAAAATAAAATATAAAGTTATCACTCAACAAAAATAAAAATCGACTTAAGAATGTTGATAGGAAAATGGATTTGAGTTATGATTTTAAACCAAAAAATCAAACTTACCAACCTCTCCAAAAATTGAACAGAGTAACTGCAAGAAAATGAGTAATAAACATCAAAGAAAAAGAGTGACAAAATAATGACAAGTGAAATGGAAGCAAAGTCGAGGAAAGAGTTGAACTCTTTGTCCTTAAATCGAATTTGTCCCGCAATGGTGCCTACGGATGAAATATAGAAAACATAAATAAAAATTATTGATGTGGATTGAAATATTTTTATTTCTGTCCATTTAAATATTTTATAGAATTTTTATGTAAATAATCGTAAAGATCTTGCATTATTTTTTTAATAATTTTATTTTTTCAGAATTTTTTGTTTTTTAATTTTTTTTTAAAATTTATATTTTTAGGACTTTAATATTTTAGAATTTTAGATTTTATTTTTCAAAATTTTTTATTTTTTAAATTTGTAGATTTTATTTATTAGACTTTTATATGTATATTTTTAAATATTAATTTATAAAATTCTATTTAAATGCTAGTTTTCTATATTTTGAGTATTTTCAGAATTTTAAGTGAAAACACTAAAAACGACACAAATGCGTTTTGAGTTTTATGTTATAAGCCTATGTTTGATCCCCATTATTTGGTACTATAATGTTTTGAATAGTGTCATTTTGAAGAATGGATTGTTTAAAATGAAGGAAAATTTTTCAATTTACATGTAATAATACTTTATTAGATAAGGTGTGGTTGAAAAGAAAAGAGAAAAATGTATTTATAATTTTAATAGGAGCCAAACGGGGGCATTTAACCTTATTTTCGAAAATGCATTTTTAGAAATATTAGACCAAACACGTTTTTGGTGTTTTGCAAAATTAAAAATTGAAAATAATAAATCAAGTTGCACCCTTAATATTTAGTAAGTTAGATGTTGAAGGTGATTAAAGAAGATAACTTTTATTTTCTTCTACCATTTTTATATATCTATCTCACTCTAAAATTCATCCTATTAAAATTTGGATAATTATACTACCACTACAAATTTTATCAAGTGCACCATAATTTTTAGTATTTTTCTTATTTACTTAAATAGTCTTTGAAATTACAAAATTAAGATTTTAATATACTTTTTAATAAAATAAATTATTGTTCTACTACAAACATAAATCTAATTTTTCTTTCTTTTCTTATTCTTTTTGATATGTATGTGTTACTAAAAGGATATGGAAACTTAGACGGGAAAGGGTTACAAGAACAAGAAGATTGTCACGAGTTCGAATCCTCTGCCAACACTTCCTCAGGTCGAGCCCGTCACACCGCACTTATCTAGTGCGATTTATCTCTCATGTATGTTTTGCGAGTTATTAAACATGGAGTGAGGTTTACCCAGTGTTATATCAGCTCATTCACATGCCCATACCCTCCCAGCACTCCATCCACAGTTGCTTCCACACCCCCACCGTATGCACAAATGTACACACGATAACATAAAAGCAGATAGCAGGAAAAAATTCTATATATGGATAAATACACGTTTGGCAAAAAATCAATTAAGAAAAATAGGGTTTAACTTCCCCTCTCCTCTTCTTCTTCTTCTTCTTTGAAAAAACAATTAAGAAAAAATTAGTTTCAGAAACTCTTTTCTTCATAATGAAAATTTCCAAAATGAGTTGAAAGGATAACAAAAATGAGGTGTAATATTGAGATGATGAGTACATCACAACACCAAATTTTTTTTATTTTTTTTTTTCGTTTTTCGTTTTTATTGAATTAAAATTATAATTGTAAATTTGTTGTGGTATATTTATTAAAAATATATTTTAATTGTGGTGTGACTATAATGTGGTACAATTACTCTTAAATTTTAAAATTCTTTAAAAATTATTATATTCATTCACGTTTATTTAACATTACCTTATTAAATCTATTCATTTAAACATTATATATCCACATTAGTTTTATTAATTCATCACACTCTAAACCATCCCTATTATAATTTTAAAACTTTAAAAAGTACGATATTTATCTCTAATACTTGAATCTTGTTTTAATCACTCGAATATCCCAATTAAAAAGTACTATATTCATTTCTTTATTTCTTTTTATGGTGCCATTTTATTCCAACAAATTTATTAACATTATATCTTAGTTGAATTAGAACAGGAAACAAAATGAAAATAGAAGTCCACAAGAAAATTAACGTGTGTCAATATTCAAGTGGTTGTTACGGCAATGATTTACCCCAAAAAAATAAAATCATAAAACTAAAACTAAAATGTGCTTTCTCACCCCCAGCAGAAAATGAAATGTATTTGCTATATCTATATGTATATATTATTATGTCTATATATACTTGTTCTAATGGTATTTCTTCTATTGTTCGTTTTAGCTTTAGTTAAAGAAAACGTTTTATAAATATTAGTATTTTACATAAACTTATAGTCTAAAGGAATTTAACTAGAATAAATATTAGTGGATGAATTTAAAGTGAAAGAATTTAGTTGACTTCATTCTTATCTATTTAAGTAAATGTACATGAGGTTAAAAATGTAATATAGATTTTGTTAAAGAAAAGTGGATAAATACATAAAAAAAAAGGTGATTATATTGATGCCACTAAAATTTTTATTGGATACACCACATTTTAATTGCAATTAAACTCCTTAATCTTGGCTCGTTGTAGCAATTATTTCTTTAACTTTTTTTTTTTCTCGAATTCTTATCTCCAACATTCCATTAATTAATTCACCTCGTCCTTTATGATGATTTATATCAAAATATTCTATTTTCACGCTTTGAAATGAGAGAAAAATATTTTTTGTACTTTTTATTTGTTTATTTATTATAAACATGATATAAGAAAATAAGTTATTTTACTTCATTTTAACGAACTTTTGGATATAAAACTATTATCAAATACAAGATTTATTAAATAATGAAAAGTTTAAGGATAAGAATGACATAATAAATCGTTAGAAAAATAAGTATTTTAATGAGCGAAGATTAAGAACTTTAAGTACAATTAAAATGTGGTGCAAGAAATAAAAAATTATAATGTAAATATAAATTTTCATATAAAAATGATGGATGAAATAGCGCCGGTTAAATAATATATGTATATGGATTTTTTGTTCATTTCTCAATTATATAAAATTATTTATCATTATTTTATGCATAATAAATACTTAAAGAGTATTTTAAAAAGGGAAGTGAGACGTTGAATATAACAAGCTTGGGCAGGCTTATTGACAGAGAGAAAAACATGGGGCATCTCTCCGTCAAGAACTTTGCTTGGTGTACATAATTATTGTACATAAGGGTGTCCATAACCCTTACATGGGGTGAGACCCACATTTTTAGGGCCCCACCCCATGTGAGGTTATATACACCTTTATGTACAATAATTATGTATACTTAGCATTTTTCCTTTGTCAATAGGCTTATCCTTCCAACAGGCCTCATCACATTAGGAAGTGGGCCAATGGCACAGAAAGAACATGCCCATATCTTTACTTGCAACAACGAGACATGAAATGACACAAGTTTCAATCAATAGCGCTGATCAAAGTTCGAGAATTATTTTTTGGACGATTATAGTCCTACAATTCAATTATTTCAATAATACCTCACTTTTTCGTTTTTCAATATATATTTAATTTACAAATTATAACAAATACTATAAAATCTTTGTTCATACATATATTATTTGTTATTAATTCTCAATTAATTAACATTCATATTTATTTAATTA
>CAIGRQ010125429.1:0-12646 GCA_903798375.1 Fraxinus sp. D2006-0159 | reverse complement strand
CTTTTCCTATTCTAGGACTCTTTAACTATGTTTTTAATTATTTTCCTAGGTTTTCCAGCTTTAGTATAAATATGATTTTATTTCATTATTGTAATAGAACCTTTGATGATGAATTAATGAGAGTTTTCTCCTTCGAAGCTTTGCTTCAAAACCTTGTGTTCTTCCATGGACATACCGAACTTATCAAGATCTACATGATTCTTGTGGCGTTCAAAACATCGGATTGTTGGGTTCTTCATTGTGTAATCAAGGGGTTCAACGCATCTCTATTATCGTTGGGTTCAAGTCCAAAACGGGATCTAATGGCGTTCTTGGGTTCCGCATCAATNACATGATTCTTGTGGCGTTCAAAACATCGGATTGTTGGGTTCTTCATTGTGTAATCAAGGGGTTCAACGCATCTCTATTATCGTTGGGTTCAAGTCCAAAACGGGATCTAATGGCGTTCTTGGGTTCCGCATCAATCTAGTTGTGGGTTTCGTAGTCACCATTGCTACGGGGTTCGCATCACAGATTGTGGTGTTAATCGAGAAAATTTGGGCCAATCAGTTTGTTGATATCCAGTATGCCTCTCAAATTCATATGGTTACTCGTGATTCAAAAAACTGTAAATGACGAAAAGTAAAAAAATACTTTATAGAAATGCATCAATTAATTTAACATGGTCTTTTATTAAATTAAATATGCTCTCATTGTTTGAAATAAATTTATGACCATCTCACGTCAATTCATGGAATCAATACTTGATTTCTAGAGGGCTAGGACCCCATCTGCAGTATGAAGACCTTAAGTGTACTCAACAAATTTAATAACATATTTAGGTAGATACTATTATTAATTGTATCTCCATATAACTCCTAGATCATTAAGCCAACAACTATTTGTCTTTACACATCTGATGCATTAACTTAACATGCTTCTAGAATTTATCCCTTTAAATGTACTCAACAAAAGATATATTTTAGTTAGGTTAAACCCATCATTTAGAAATATATAATATTTCACAGTATCAAACATATACATAATATACCCTCCTTAAGTACACTCAACAAACTGAAATCGATTTAGATTTTTCACTATAATGATTAAAAAGCGAATAATAAATTAACTTAATAGTTTAGCAAGGAATTTTTCATACATAGGTCTCATCATATTAATTATACGTATTTTATCATATATCTAGCATTCAAATAAACATATATATAATAGTGTGGACGATTATGGACTTATACTAGTTAGTCTTCCCGAGCCATAAGGAAGACTAGTTGGTCAGTTCCTAAGGGGGTATACCATTGATTCATACAATGCTTTATCTCTATGGTCTACTCCTTTTNCATATATATAATAGTGTGGACGATTATAGATTAATTCTATCTAGCCTTCCCAAACCAAAGGAAAGACTAGTAGGTCAGTTGTTAGGGGGTATAACATTGACAAATGGAATGCACAATCTTCATGGTCTCCTCATCTTCTAGTATCTCCAGTTGCAACCTGTGTCTTATACTAATTGACACTCAGGCCTAAATAAATTGATCATGGAGGCCCACAATAGTAATAATAATGGACTCGCAGATTCAAAATAGATAAGAGCTCGCATGCCCATAAAATAATAAGAATAAAACTATATTCAACACATCCACATGGTCGATTCCAAATCATCCACTAAATAAAAATTTATCATATAAAACATGTTTCAACTTTCTAATAATTAAGGTCATCAAAATAATTTAGACAAATGGATCGGAACAATTAAATAATTAATTAATCAAAATATTCAATTGATTTAAGTAGCGGGTAATAAAATCAAATTTCAATTAAATACAGAATTAGAATCCAACTCTAATTCCAAAAGTATAAGTGACTTAATTTAATTAAAATCATATCTTAATTGAATTTCAAATTAGAGTCAAACTCTAATTCCAAAATTATACGGTTGGTTTATTTAATTAAAATCAAATTTTAACTAAATACTAAAATAAAGTTCAACTCTAATTTCAAGTACTATGGCGAACTTATTTGAGTAAACCAAATTTTAATTAAATATCAAATTAGAGTTCAACTCTAATTCCAAGTTTTAGGGTGATTGAATAAACATTTTAATTTAGGATAAAACTCCTAAATAAAATAAAATTCAACTTAGGGTCAAAGTTTTAAATTTAAGTTAAAATTCAATTTCAACGACAATTTAAAAACTCGTGAATTTTAAATGGGTCAAAATTCAGATTTAGGTCAAAACTCATTGGAAAATAAAATTTAAAACCATTTTGGTTATTTACATTCAAGACTCCTTCTAAAAATTGCAATCTAACCCATTTAAGAATTATTAACAGAACCCAAATTTTTGAAATTTCAAATAGTCCATTCCCTACAAAATTACAATTTGTCCCCCAAATTGAAATTGCAGACAAGGGTCTGTAATTTCATAAATTGCACAACAAGCCCCTATCCCCAAATATCACACTCGATTGAGATCCTAGAATATTTGATCTATTCTTCTTAAGGCGCTAATTTTCACCGATGTCGCAACGACGACCTTCGTGGTGCGCTACTTTTGTGACGTAGCTATAGATAGCCACTGGCACTGCAATGAGAAGCAGCAGTGCTGCCATTACAAATGATAGCGGCAAGGGCCACTGCCACAGTAATTTGGGCACCGCTATAGCCTATGCACGCTGTGCAGCCATGAGCTGCTTCACGCCGCCACGCACTGCTCCGCCCTTTGTTACTACGGCGCTATTGCTGCCAGCAATGTAGCCTGCCACCTTCATATCCTTTTTTGACCCAAAACTAATTTTCACTCAAAATTAGATTTTATAACATGAAAAACAATTTTTTTAAAAAATTTTTGCTAGAAATAAGAAATATATAAACAATCAACTTTTGATTGTTCCAAGATGCAAAATAGTCTCTAACAAGTATAAAGTAGGATCACATGCCACGGTTGGAAATTTACTTAATCATGCACAACAAAATATGAAACAACTTCAATTCCTATCAAGTATCTACTTGTGTTTGATAGAAATCGTGATAAGAATTATACCTTTAAAGCTTTTCTGCAAACTCTTTTGCTGATCTGGATTTGCAACTAGCTTTTCCACACTATAGCTATCTAATTGCCCAGCTGGTATGTGCTGTCGTAGGCACCCAAAAGTAATACCATAACCTCTAAAACTAATGTAGTAGTGGAAGTAAGAGTCGATCCCACGAATAGTGTGTAATTTAATATTTTATGTTTCGTACAATGATTGGGGGGTTTTGTATGCAAATAATTGTAAATAATGCAATTAATAATAATGAAATTAAATTAACGAAAATAATCAAAAGATTAACATTGGTCCAAGTCAATATCCAACTTCAGAACTTTACAATTGATCATCTATGCAAGTATAAATAAATCTATATTTTGAATATTCACCGCTGGAATTATTTTCTTATCTCTCCTTACTTATAATTAATTAGAATATAGGCAATCCAATTAACCATAATTACCAAACAACCTAAGACAAGCGCTCTGAATTTAATTTGATAATCGCATTACAAATTAGAAATATCGATGAAAGTAAACAACACAAGCCCAATCAATTGTATTTAATTTAGTTGAACAGTCAATTAAACATAACAATCATGGAAATAAATTAAACAATTACAGATTTGATATTAAACTCTGCGATAGATTGTAATGAATAAAAACTAGTAGGTCTCCTAGCAATTATTGTAGAAGAATATTCAATACTCAAAAACATTAATTAAACTAAGAAAAAACATTTAGATCTCATAATATGTGGTTTCCGAAGCTTCAATCTCCTTCAACCAAAAGTTTAGTTACAATTCATGAATCTATTAGCAAAATAATGAAAATGAGTTTTGAGGCGTTCTCTACGTTCTTCCCTGTTCTAGGGTTGCAAATCACTATTTATAATTGTTTCCATAGATGATTGACTTAAATTCGAAAACCAAAATTTTTGTATCAGGAAACACCTATGCGACCACATATTAGTAAGTCATGCAGTCGTATAACATTGAAACCGGGCTCTAAAAATCTCTGAAGGTGCTCATGCGACTGCAAGGAAGATAACACTATGCGACCGCATAGTTTTACCAATTTTTCACCGGACAACCTTCGGTATCTTGATCATATCTTTCTTTCATAATATCCAATTGAGGAGATTCAAGATGCGTTGAAAAGCTAACGCAAAGGGAAACAAATCGTTCAGAATATAATCTTTCGAATTCGAACGTTTTCTATGCCAAAAATGGGTCTCAAACATAGACTAAAAATCTGAAGCATAACCTTTTCGGATTGGAGTTGATATGTGATAATATTTTGATTGTATTTCATCCATTTGACTTCTTTCTTCATCCGATTAAGCTCTAACACTCTCAAATTTTCATCGTGAGGTTTCACATAACTTTTGATTGTTTGCATTTCAGTCCCCAAACTTCATTTTCTTTCATTATGGCCATTGTTTGCTTATTTATTCTAAATTACGCCATATCATATAATTATTGCCTAAATAAAAATACGAACGTAATGAGTATATTTTAGCCCTGATAATCATATGAGCACATAAAATAAGGAGAAAAAAATATGCATTTTACATTCCTATCACCAGCCTCCAATGGTAATTCACATAGGAAAAAGAATGTGAGCATTAAGGTTTCTCTTTTCTTGTGCTAGCAAGATAATAAACATGTTATGTTTTTCAACCCTAACCTAGAAGTTCAAGATGGCTTAGCCTGTCACTTAAACTTAACTCGGTCCAATATCTAATAAATCTAATTAATTAAACTTGGTCCTTAAATTAATTAATTCAATTAATTAACTTAGTCCATTAATAAGCAAACCAATTAAATAATTGTCCAACACTTGTCAATTATTAATTAGTATATTTCATTATTCTAGTTCTCCTTTTATACATGACCCATTAGGTTTTTTATCATTATGCCTAACAAAGTGAATTACTATTTTAATCCAATCAAAATCAACAAATTAAATCCCCTTTTAATTTATTATTAATTCACATATGTCTTTCTAGATTGCCATCTAGCAATGTTTCAGAGCAATACGTATGGCAAAAAATGTCACATTGTGCTAAAAAGTGCAAACAACAAGTGCAAGGGTCGCGTTCAAGTAATAAAGTGAACTTTTTGAGTCCGAGTTGTTGATCTCTCGTGGAATGTTTACTTTCCATTGTATCACTTTAATCAATTTAATCTTAACAATAAAAACAAATACAAAATAAGATTTGATTTTGGAAAATAAGGAAAAATAATTAAAAATCTACAAAGTAAAATAAAAAACATAACACTTGGAATATCGGAGTGAAAACATGGTTAGGATTCATGATTTCGCTTAACCATCGCCTAATTAATTTCTCCACAAACTAATTAACAAATTAGTCATTTGCGATGTTGGACCCGATTTTCCAAGTTAGCCAATTATCTTTTTCGAGCGAAATTAACCTCAATTGATTAATTTAACCTACTATATCTTTATGTCGATTAAAATCAAACAATCACATTAAGTTTTTGTGAAATAGCTTATTGATTCACCTAGAGTTAAGGGTATATCTCAATCTCCAACATGATCCTATGATTTTTACTATTTGGTCTAAAATGTACAATCTTCTCTCGAACGATGTGCAAATCACTAAACACCATCATCTATATAAATGAAAATGCACTGATAAAAATAGTAAAAACACATGAGCATAAGTAATTTTAAAATTAAATAGAAAATATTGAAATTAATATAGTTTCAACCAAGAATCCCAACAGAAATAACTAACTCATTTTATATATATGGTACAAAGGAAGAAGGTTCTGGCATTCATTACAAATTTGGAGAAAAGTGGATTAAATACAAGAGAATAGAATTTGGAGAAAAGTGGATTAAATAAAAGAGAATAGTTAAAACCTTCTTTTGGTTGATTTTTGAAGATGATAATGGCTTTAAGCACTCTTGAATTCTCCAGGTATTTCTACAACTTCTTGATTGCTTCACCTTTTCCTCAATATATGGTACAAAGGAATAAGGTATGTTGTGCATTTTTCGATATGGCAATTTGTTGAAAATATAATTGGGAGAGAGCAAAACTTTCCCTACAAGTTCTATGATAATCTCGAACTTATCAACAGAACATTTATCATCTTTTTCAATGTTCGATTATTGGATTCAACAATTTCATTAGATTGAGGAGAATGCATTTGTTTGATGAATAATTTCATGTTCTGAACAAAATTGTTCAAACGAGGAATCATATCCACTGCTTCTATCACTTCTTATTGCTTTAATCTTTTGAACACTTAAATTGCTTAGTATTTTCCTTTGAGTAAATACACATTGTAGTATTGAGTGAAATCATTGATAAAAGTGATAAGGTATTTTTTGTCGCTTCTAGTGTGAACAAACTTTAAATCAGATATATTTCCACGAATTAGAGAATCAGATACTAAATTCTTACGAATCTTGGGTACATGAAGGACATAATTCAATATTGTAAGCTCTTTCCCACTTGGCATTGATTGAGAATAAAATGTCTCTAAAATTTAAAAAATCATGGCATCAAAATTTATAATTGTTGACATTAATAAAGGCGATAATCTAAATGCAATAACATTTGACATGATAAGATTTTGCGTGTACTAAAAGAACGTGATGCTTTAGAGAGCATTAACCATGCAATAGAAGACCTGATGTCATACTACTCTAGAGAATAAAGATCAAGAACTTCGTCAAGTACGAATAAAGATAGATTCTAGTACTTGAGCATTTGAATTGTTAAGTTCTGTTGTAGATAATATTTTTTCTCGAATATGACTTAATTGAGATGGTTAACTTAGTGTTGACATTTTTTTGTTGGTCACATTTTTTTTTTCAGACGCGTAGTAAGTTCAATATAGTCATTTCTCAATAGATGGGGACTTTGAAGGTAAATGTGATTTAAAATTGAGCGTCAATAGACATGCGACTTGGATGTTGTCGAGTCTTGAGGACATCCTTGTATAGAAATGTTCTAGTTAGTATTAAATTTAGAAATTTTAGTATTAAATGATTTAGAACAAATGTAGGATAGATTGAGAGACTGAAAAAGAGACCAAAAAGAACACATCAGATAGTAAGTACATAAAAGTGATTTTTGTAGCGGATTGATATTATAAAGGTTCAAATACTTCAACTATAAGGTTTGAATTTCTTATATGAGATCAAGATGTGTCTTTAGTCTATTGTCAAATCTTTTACTTGTTACAAAATATATACCAATAATGAAGATGGAATGGAGGTTTATATGAATGTTATATGCAACTTAGTGTAGCAAAGTGGAGAAAGCGGTCTTCTATTTGATATTAAGATAGTATCAAATACTCTACTAAATTTGATCTCAGTTGTCATTCTTCCAAGAGTGGTCTCTATCTTGAACTTCTATGTAGTAGTTTTGTTCGTACTCACAGTGGTGATTTTTATTATGGTTCTAGATATTTGTACAATGGTTTGAGGTTTCGAGTTGAAAAAACCATTCAAAACTATAACAGCTAAACTTGCATAGAGTAAATCTATCTAAATTTCTTATGGGCTATGATTAAGACAGATAAAGATGGAACCTCATTTTTCATTACATTTATAGATGTATTTATACATTTCAGTTTTGCCTCTAATTTTCACGTGTTAAATATATTGAATTGTTTTAGACTTTTCTGAAGTGGAGTATAAGTGGAGTAGAAAATCAGATTATGGAAATGAAGACTTTGAGAGCTGTTTGAAAGCGTGAATTTCTATCACAGGAGTTCAATGATCTAGGTAATAAAAGAGAAGTTCTTCTTGGGTTGATTATTTTTTTTATCACTAATAATTATATGGTCTATTGGGTAGAAAGAATGGAATATTACTGAATTCAATGCGGCTTGAGATAATGCAATCCAATTTACATATTTTCTTTTGGGAAGAGTGTCGATTAATTACAACGTGTCGTTTAATAAAGCCCTGTCATTGTTAGTGCCTTCAGGATATATAAGCTTTAAAAATGTAGATAGCCTAGTATGGGTCGTTTTAGACTCATAATCAACTATGTAAGTTCTTGATAATGAGTGTGGTGGGAACACGAATCTTTCATGCAAAAAGCTGACAAAATTCTCATATTCAATGAACTGTTATAAAGAATTTGCAAAAATAGATTTGGAAAATCAAATAGGGAAAATAGTTAGGGCATTTTCAAAAAGACACTGCAGAACCTTCCAAGTCACATTGAGACAGACAAATGTTTTAGAGAATCAGACAAATGATGATCCATATGCGAAAGAACAAACTCCAATTTGGGTATACATAAATCATATTCCTTTTCATAAGAAGCTTAGAAAAAGGATGGACAGAGATACCGTTCAAACAATTACTAAGTGGAGTAGGCTTCAACTTCAAGAAATTATAGTTAAGAAATAGGTGGTGTCGAATGAAAATGTACTTTCCACAGATGAGTAATACGTCAGCAAAATAAATTTCAAATCAGATTTCAACCAACCTACATGTTAAGGCTACCGTTTCTATCAAACATATGCGCCTCATGTTCCCTTTCCTCAAAGAATGCAGAAGAAGTTTGAAGAATAGTTTGAAAAGTTCTTGTACATATTTAGAAATATTTACGTCAACATCCTGTTACTTGAGGCTATATCTCAAATACCAAGCTATACAAAGTTCCTCAAGGAGATGTTATAAAATTAAAGACAACACAATAAGTTTGAGATCATCGCGTTAAATGAGAAGTGCAGTGCTATCTTACAACACAAGCTACCTCTTAAACTTAAAGATCCAAAGTCTCAAAATACTTTGCCCAATAGGATATAGTTCTACTTTTAATGCTTTACGTGATTCCGAAGCAAGTATAAATCTAATGTTGTTTTCTGTCTACATAAAATTAGGTTTAGAAGAGCTAAAAGAAACTACAATCTTCCTTCAACTAACATATCAATTAATCAAATGTCCCCGGAAGTGGTTGAGAATGTGCTCATTAAAGTGGGTAAGTTCATATTGTCAACGGAATTTGTTATCATAGACATAGAAAAATACTGGAATATATCAATAATCTTTGGTCGATCATTCTTATCTAAGAGTCGAACGTTTATGGACTTTGAATCAAGCAAGTTGACCTTGAATGATGAGCGAGAGAATTTTATGTCTATACCATTGTCTAAAAGAATTTCCATAATGAGGAAAGTCGAAAATTTACAAAGAAATAAGTAAAAGATCATGAAAAGTGCCCACATAAGAAATGAACAGGTGGAATCATTGGAAATCTCATGGATGAAAACGGAGCTCTCCAGGTTTGGAGAATTGAGAAGGGGGTTGGCAAGTTTGAACATTATATTCAATGCTCTACAGGTGATGTCTTCTTTGAACCACCATGATTAACTCCTCCACAAAGTTAGCCAAAGACTTTAAATTAAGCATTTATTGGGAGGCAACTCAATTTCTTATCATTTTATTTATTATGCTTTAAGTATTGTACTGCATATAAATATCTGATTGCATTTAGAATGGACACGTTTTGTTTGCAATAAAAAGGTCATCACACCAATATGAAGCTTAGAAAAATAAAATAAACTTAACAAAAAAGAGTAAAAGAAGCATGTGACACGTTTTTGGAGGTAGCAGGAGCATAAAAAATAAAACTGAAAAAATTGATTGTCTTATTAAATAAAACTTAATGATTGAAAGTGAAATTATAAGAAATGAACGAAAAATTAAGATTTTTAAAGCTCAATAACCGAGTGCAAATATTTATAAATTAATTCGAACTGCATATCAATGGTTGGAGAATGTGGGGAGTCAATTGGATGCAAATGGAAGACTAAGGATTGAAGTTGCACGAAAAAAAGACCTAATCATGCCTTCAAGAAAGTTCAAGGATCAACTTTTGCAGAATCATAGACTCAACTGCATAAGCCATGTGCACACAAGGAGGCCCATGTGCACGCACGGGCTATTTTTCCGACTAGATATGTAGATTCCTTTTTCGACTGAAAATCCATATAGAGTATACTTTTGACGCATTTTTTACCTAATTTTCGACCATTATATCTATAGAATGTGGGCAGATACCTCTGAAGAACCTCTCACATCATATAATTTATAAAAATTTTGTGATCAATGAGAGGCAATTCATCATTCTTTTGGGAAAATCAAGAGGTAAGATGACAAGATTTCAATTAATTGACGATCCAACATTGGATTTTGGGCAAAGAAGAGGAATGTGCAACTGGAGACAATCAAAAAACTGTCGAAGAGATTAGCGACTTCAAGAATCTTCTTTATTCATAAAAAACTCTGGTGATATTCGACAAAATTATGATGATTTCTTGTAATTTTGTGATGCTAGACTAGACTTTCATTTGTTAGGACATAGATGAACCCATGTTATGAATTTTTAATATAATTTAAATATTTTGAGGCCCAATATATGTTTATAATTGGATGATTGTTATAGGGAGGGTTTAATGTATTTCAATTACTTCATCACAATTGGATTAATGTGTGAATTTTATAGTTATCAGAGAGATAAAATAATAAATAGCATGTTATAACAATCATTGTGAGGTCCGATAGAGGATATAGATATATCTCTATGCCTTACATGATTTTAATAGATGCTTTAATGTTTGCATCTTTCATAAAAATATAAAAATGTCACATGAAATGATATATTTAATTCTACTAGAGAGATATTATTCAATAATTTATAAGGACCATTGATCAACAAGAATGCATACATATTATCATGATATTGAATTACATTAAATTTAATTGATAAGGAAAATTCGAAGTCTTGTGAATCATTCAAACTCAATCTTGCAAAAGCTCACATAATTTACTCGTTAAGAGTACTTAGTTTAATTAGATAAATTAGTCTAAAATTTATAATCAACAATTTGTTATTCTATTAAAATTATTATTAATTGACACTAGATTAAATACATAGTTCCAATGGATGATATATTATTAATCACTTTATTACTTATCTACGATACCGTGCATGTAAGGTCCTGAAATTTTCATAGGAAAAGAATTAATTATTCTATATCTTTGTTTTAATGTTTTTGAAAAGCTAGGGAAAAAAGTGTATATATATTAAATTTATTTTTATATGGGTCAAATATTTAGATATTGATAAAACAAAGATAAATATATGGATATTGAGCTCGTTGGATAGATCGTAATTAATCTTACATATTAGGCTCGAGAAAAAATTAATTCGAATAAGCGAGGTCTAAGTTATCGAGGTCGAAAGTTATTGTCTTAAAATATTTATTTAATTACATTGAGTGACACGTGTAGCATATGTTGATGGTAAGTTGTTAGTTAATTTTTATGGAATAAGAATTTTGTATAAAGAAAAAAAAGGAAAAAGTTATAAATGTGAGTAACTTGAGCCGATTATGTGGAAAAATGTGTGACTATATGATTTGATAGAAAGTTTGAAGTTGTTTACATGTATATCTCACGTTTTTTAAGAAATTAATACTGTTTACCTTAAAATAAGTACTCTAAGTTGGGAGTAAAAGATTTATGATATATTTTACAAATTAAACACGAATATATACACACGGCATCAAAGAAAAAGGTTGTGGAACGTGAGATTATTACTTTCTTTAAAAAAAAAATAACTTTTTTCATCAACGAGCTAGGATATCGAGGTGCAGTTGTTTTATCCCGTTTAAATTATTTCCTTTCATGTTGATGGATTGTTATACTCATGAAAGTTGAAGATATGTTATGATATGTATGATATGGCAAATCCGGTACCAAATATATGATATGATATGCATTGAGCTCTTACCGATTTTTTAAGAATATGATGACGGTATGATTTTTCTTGACGCATGAATTAAATATTTTATTTGGGATTGTACCATTAATTCGTGTCCTATTGAGTATTCTTATGTACTCACCCATTTTCCCCTTACTCCTCACATGTTAGAATGGGTCGTTGGTTGGCAGGCGATGAGGTACGTTGTGGTGCCAGACTCATGGAAATAAATAAATAATCCGATGTAACATGACTATGAATTTATTTATTTTTAGTATTATTTTGGTTTATTTATCACATAAATCCTATTGTTTGGAATGAATTTTATTTGGATATATTTTCTACATGTTTTTATTTATAATTTGTAGAACCAAAATTTTCACGGGGTTTGTTATGTTTATTTAATCTTTGAACGAAATGTTTAGCAACGATTTAAATTTATAAAAATTTGGACCGTTACAATTTGGTATTAGAGCGTTTAAGTTTAAATTCCTGCAGACTCTCATGAAATTTTATAGTTTGAGTTTAGAAAAAAAGTGATGAACAGTGACACGCCGTCATTGTTTAAGTGTGTCACTGTTCATCGTGAACAGTGCACGTAAAAAAAATGGGAACTTTTATCACTCATGTATATAATACTAGGTTTAAGCAACGTGCAATGCACGTTGGCTTAGTTTATATATAATTTTTTTGGTTAAGTATTAAATTTTTATTAATAAAGATATAATTTTTTTGGTTAATTAAATAACTAATGATGTAATGTTTATGTAATTGATAAATAATTACACATTATGATATATTAAAAAAAGAGCATTAATAGAATCATAATCAATTTTTAGAATGAATGTTAG
>CAIGRQ010125421.1:0-12903 GCA_903798375.1 Fraxinus sp. D2006-0159 | reverse complement strand
CTTCACAAGTTTTGATGACAATTCACTTCTAACAATATACACATGGGATTGCATCGGGTAGAAAATGAAACAACTCACTTCTACAGTAATGTTTATTGCAGCCTAGCCTACCTTAATTCCAGGAGCCTGCTGCATACCTTAATTCTAGGAGTGTGCTTCACTTTCCATGTTCTGCAAAGCTGCAGCTAGACTTCTTCTAGGAATAAATTGAGTGGTTTGTACTCAATCTCTGTAGGTTTTTCTTTTTTCTTCTATATATCCTCCGTATATTTTCTCACGATACATAATACACAGATAGAAATTTCCATATGGTATCAGAGCAAATCCTCAACCGGACCTGTCTCTGAATTTTTTTATTTACTACTTTTCTATCTTCCTGATGGATGAAGAAAACTCAATTACTTCTTCCTCTCCAAGTCTTATTGAAGTTGAGGTTAACCCAAATCAAAGACTCAGTTCAGTTTTATTGAATGAGTATAATTATCTTTCATGGTCAAGAGCCATTTCTCTTGCTCTTGGCGGAAGATCGAAGCTTGGCTATATCAATGGAAGCTTAAAAGCTCCAAATGAGTCCTCCTTTACCTTTGAGGCATGGTTGCGCAAAGACTAGTTGGTTATGTCCCGGCTTCTTAATTCCATGGAAAAGAAAATTGCTGAAATCTTTAGCTTCTCTACTTTTTCTTGTGATATGTGGAAAAATGTCAAGGAAATGTATGGCAACCAGAATAATGCAGCTCGTATTTTTCAACTCAAGAGGGATGTTTCAGGGCTCCAACAAGAAGGCAAGTCATTTGTCCAACATCTTGGTGAATTAAGGAATATGTGGAATGAGTTAGATGTGTATCGCCCTCATACCACTGATTCTACCATTCTGTTAAAGAGAGCTGAGGAAAACAAAATATTCCAACTCTTAGCTATTCTTAGCTCTGACTATGAAGACATGCGTAGCCATATCTTAATGAACATCAAGCTTCCTTCCTTTTCAAGCATTTGTGCCACAATTCAACGAGAAGAAACCCGTCGAAAGGTGATGAACATCGAAACAAAGTATAATATGCCAGAAATGAGAGCATGTGTGTCCACTCACAAGCTTTCTAATGAAAAAAACTGCAAGGGTAAGAGATTGGACTTGAAGTGTACATATTGTGATGCGACTAGTAACTCAAGGGAAATGTGTTGGTTGTTGCATCCTCAACTGAAACTAAAGTTCTCAAAGGAGAGAAATGGTCATTGGAAAAATTCACAGACTTCCACTCACAAAGCTAACCAGGCTGCTGCTTCTACTGTTTTTAAAACATCAACTGAGGGTCTGATGAATTTCACATTCAATCCTGTAGACTTGATCAATGAAATTGATGTTTATCTTCAAAAATAGAAAAATTGGAATGGTGATGGTGAACAAATGACCACTTCTGGACATGAGAATCCTACTGCTCTACTCGGTAAATTCGCAGGATTTGTTGCCAAGACTGATGACACGTCATCCCATAACATTCCATGTATTTTAGAGGCTTTCTCCAAGTGCCACAGACCACATGACTAGTCAAAGGTCACATTTAAATGATTTTGAAAAATTGTCCAAACCATCTCAAGTCTCAGTTGCTAATGGTAAAGGTGCTTCAGTTTTAGGGAAAGGAAAAATCAAGTTGATTTCAAAAAATGTAAAGTCAGTTGCTCTTTATGTTCTTTCCTTTCCTTGTCATCTCTTATCTGTTGGAAGAATCACAAACTCTTTGAATTGCCTTGCCATTTTTCACCTCATAATGTCATTTTCTAGGACATTATCACCAAGAAGAAGATTGGTGATGGTTTTTACAAGTGTATATTCTCATAGATAAAATTTTAGAGAAACTTTCCCCATTATACAACACCCAAATCTGCAGCTCAAGTTTAATAAACCACCATCATTGTGATCAGACTCATGAATCGCGTAAAGAACTGTATAATCTCAGGCTTTGGTTTTTATGTATCTTTGGTAATCTCTACACACTACAATGATAGTCAGACGTAGTCTACAGTGATAGTCAGACGTGTTAATATGTGACCCAAATTCGGTTGGTATTGATTTTTTTGGTTGAAGAAGGAGCTAAAGAGGTCAAAATATGAGTAAAGAGTTTTTGGGATAGAGATAGGGCGCCCAAGTGCTCCATTCGGGCGTCTAGGAGCCAACTGTGTGTCAAAATCGGATTTGAAATAGAGATTCAGCGCCTAGGCGCCAAACAAGGTGATGGTCCACAGCTTGGTTGGCGCGAGAAAGGGCACTTGAACGCTGCCTGCTACTAGCCTGGTGCGAATTTTGGTGCTCGAGCGCATGCAATATTCGGGAAAAAAATTGTTTCCTTCTTTTGACGCGGTTTTTGATCCTCTTTTCATCTAAAACATATTCTTTTGGATCCTACATATAGTCCACGTGGCTTTGGATTTGTATTACATTAGAATACAATTTGGAACACAAATCATCGTATTTTATGTGCTTTTTATTAAAATTCTTCTCCTCTGCCCTTGGTGTTCTCTTGTTAATTTTTTTATTCTTGTGTTGTGATTGCTATCTTCATATCGCTATCAGTTCTTGTTGTCAATTTGCTAATAAGTGATATCAGAGAGATGTTTGGTTTCTTTGATGCAACTGTGAAGTATCATATTCCGCTTTTGGATTGAAACATGAGATTTTCGTTGTAGCCGGTGAAGATGCGAGCATTGCTCGCTCAAATGGATTTGGACGATACTTTGTTTGGATTTGACAAGATGCCAGTAAATTGGTCATTGGAGGAAAAAAAAAGGTAAAGATGGGAATGCTCTATCACATATTCATTTTCATCTTCTCTATGACGTTTTGAAGGAGAAAACTGTCGATACATTATGGTTGAAGTTGGAGCAATTATGCATGAAGAAAAATCTAACCAGCAAATTACATCTGAAGAAGTATTTGTATTCTCATCACATGACATAAGGTATATCACTTGAAAAACACATTGTTGTCTTTAAAAAAATTGTCCCTGATTTAGAGACTTTGGAGGTTAACTACAATGAAGAAGATTGGGGCTGGTTTTGTTTTGTTCATTGCCCACTTCGTACATGTATTTTACAGATACGATCTTATACAAATACTCTTACAATTGATGAAGTCAGTGTCTCAAAAAGCTCGTCTAGGCATCTCCTAAGCTCGAAGATCGGACAAAACACGTCGTTTTCGCCTAGATGCTTTTTTTTTTTCAATTTCTAAACGGTTGAGCTTTTTCCTTCATCTCTTTCGTCTTTCCTAGGTATGCTTTATTAGTTTTTTTTTTGTTTTTTTTTTCCTTTTTCTAAAAGTCTTTTATTTGACTTTTGCTTATTATTATTATTATTATTAAAAAAAATCATTGGACTTTAGTTTCAGTTTTTTAAAAGGTTTTATTTGTACAAAAATTAAAAATGACTTTATCTAAATAGTTAAATAAGATTTACGCTATGCTGCTATCTATATTATGTTATGATTTTAAGACTCGTTATTTTGTTGTAAATTCCAAAAGTATTTATGAAATTTCTATAAATCTATCAAGTAGGACTTGTCTAATTGAAAATTGAAACTATGAAAAAATTCTAATTTTAACATTTCGAAAACTTAAAAAATTATATAATTGACTAATGGTAGAAATTCTTAAGTACATATTGTCTTTTATAATTTTAGATGTTTGATATGTATTATTTTAATTATTAAATGATTTTTAAAATGAGTAAAAATCTAAAATAATATTAAAAATAAGAAAACTTTTTTTTTTTTACGTCTAAGCCTCGCCTGCTCGCTTAAACTTGTAAAGTTTGAAGTTTCGCCTCCAAGACTAGCCACGATTTACGCATGTTAGAACACTAGATGAAGTATATGATATTATATTCTCAAAGGAGAAAATGAAGCATCTTGTTAGATCTGAGGCTTAAGGAAGAGGCCTTGCTATTCATGATGGTTATGAGAGAGGCAGATCAAAATCTGATTGTAGTAATAAAGTTTGTAACTACTGTAAGAAGAAATGGCACTTTAAGAAGGATTGTTATAAGTTGCACAATAGAGATAAATTAGTTGCTATAAATCAAAAGAAAAACAATTAGAATTTTCGGGTAATGCCAGCATTGTGGAAGATTGCTACAGTGATGAAGAACTCATGCTTGTGTTTTACGGAGACTCCAAATCGACGAGGATTTGATTATTGATACAGCTTGCACTTTTCATATGTGTCTTAACCACAATTCATTTTCAACATATGAAACTATTTCAAAGGGTATTGTGGTAATGTGTAATAACGCACCTTGTAAAATAACTGGTATTGGAAGAGTCAGAATTATGATGTTTGACGGAAATGTTAGGACACTTTATGAGTTGAGACATGCTCCAAATTTGAAAAGACATCTTATCTCCTTAAGTACTCTTGATTTAAAAGGGTACAAGTACATTGGTGAATGTGGAGTTCTGAAGGTTAGTAAAGGTGCTCATGTTGTGTTGAAAGGACATAAAAGATCCTAGTTGTATGTCTTGTAGGGTTCTATAGTACCAATCAGCACAAGTTAAACACTCAGATAGAGTTTTTGTTTGGTACAATATCACAGGAGTTTGATTTAGAGTCTACATCAAATAATACATCTCAGTCGAGTTCTGAAGTTAAGGATAATGTCGCTTTGCCGCCACTGCCAACGGTACCTTAGTATTCAGTTGCTAGAGATATTAGGCCTCCACAAAGGTACGATAAAACTGATTTAGTTGCTTATACTTTAAATGTGGTCGAATGTATTAAGTCTAGCAAAGAACCTTCTACAAAAGGAGATAGTTGTATTGATTCTATTACATGGTATGTTTTTGCCCTACTTGGTAATCATTGTCGAATTACTTGTTATTTTGTTGCTCATGGTGATAATTCGAGTAACTTTGATACCTGAGATAATTCTGCTGAGCAATGCTTGGATTCAGTTGATACTGAATTGATGAGTTTGCCTTAGTTGGGTTTTGTGGCAGAGGTTGATGAATTTCTCTGTTGGAGAGCTTAGTTTTATTCTTTGCAGTGGAACTCGTCTCTAGGTGGAGAATTCTCGAACTTTCATTCATTATATTGAAATTTGTGTCAAGGTGAAGATTTGTTAATATGTGATAAATTCGGTTAGTATTGTTATTGTTTGGTTGAAAAAGGAGTTAAAGACGGGGAGCACAAGCGCTCCATTTGGACGCCTAGGGTGTCAAAATCGAATTTGGAATAGTGATTTAGTATTTGAGTGCCAAACAAGGTGTTGGTCCATTGTTTACCTAGCGTGAAGAAGGGTGTTTGAGTGTTGCCTGCCGCGAGCTTTGGCGCCCGAGCTCCAATGATATCCGGGGAAAATTTGCTTTCTTTTTTTGATGCGATTTTTGATATTTTTCATCTAAAATTTGGGTCCTATATATAGTCCACATGATTTTGGCTTTGTATAACGTTAGAATATAATTTGGAACACAAATCATTGTGAAATAATGAGATAGGACCCAATTAACACCCACAGGGGGTGAAAGAGTATTTATGTGGAATTTAAATTCACCAATTAATGATTGCAACAAGTCACAGTTATTAATTAATTCAGATAAATTCACATGCACAACATCCTATGTTGAATTACCGCATTCAATAGATACTTGAAAAATAAATAACAATAGAAAATTGATAACGGAGAAAATTTGTAACGGGTAAAAACTTCGAGCCCACACCAGTAACAATTAAGGTTGGACATGGTCCGGTTCAGAACTGAATCGACCCAAAATTTTTAGATATTTAAGAAATGGTATAGTCGGGTCCAAATATAATTACAGAACTGTTTAGGTTCAATTTCATTCAGATCGGTTCGGTTCTGTTTGGTTTCGTACCATAATTAATTTTTTTTTAACATTTACAGTAACACAACATAAATACAACTAATGACATGTTCATTCGTAGCTTCGATGAGCAGTTGGAGAGGGAAAGTCGTACTCGACATTGGGGGCTTCAATTTGGGCACGTAGATGTAGATGTTCAATTTATCAAATGATTTGGAGTTAGTGGACATGTGCTTACCGAATGAAAGTATGAAATTAGAAGAGGAAGGATAAAAACTTAAAAAGACATAGATCTTGGGTTAACAATGAAATTAATAATTGGGCCAAAAAAATTAAATTTAGAAATTGGGTTGACTTGGGCTAGATAGGCATGGACTTGGCTTGGGAGTTGTAACATTAATCATTAAATTAGTTAATTATTAATTTGTTTAGAAAAAAATAAAATAATTTAATTTATTCAATATAAAAAAAAAATTATTTAGATTTGGTTCTTATTCGGTAATTTGGTTTTTAATCTAGAATCGAGAACCGAACCAAACTCAACTCATCAGTTCTCGATTCAATTCTTATGAACTGCTTAGTTCGGTTCGGTTCGGGAGTTTTGTCCAACCCTAGTAACAATTCACTATAAACGAATTAACTTGCATTACTGTCAGACTCGACTAACTCTGGTACTTTCTGACCTCCTAATTGTAATCACCAAAACCCTCCTGAATTGCGCGCTCCTATAGCAATTCCCGGCCTTTTGAATTAGTCTATCTCCTGTGGATTAACGAGAACACCTTTTTCTCCAACGACCAGAAACTCTGGACACCTTCCTTGATCTTCAGAACTTTGACAGATGTTGTGGAAGTATGTGTTCTTGTGTTTGATTTAAGTGAAGATGATGTTTTTCAAAGCAATGATCAAAGCAAAATGATGGTTGAATTCTGATAATGATATGGATGATGCAAAACAATGTTTCTCTCAATGTTCAACCTGTAATTTTCGTATGAGTGGCATCCATATATATGGTAAAGAGGTTTTTGATAGTATGGGCCGAATAAAAGCCTTGAAAAATGCGAATAAGATTTTTTTGAAAAACAATGTTGCTCTAGCGAGAGCTCAGCGATAGGAGAGTGACGATGTCTCGCTCGAGTGAAGTCCAGCGACAAGCGGTTGATGTAACTTCTATTTTTACCGCTCGAGCAATAGTTAAGCGATAGGCTAGTGAAATTGCGGCGACGTTTACTCCTTTGTCCCATACTCGAACCCTAGGACTTCTAACTTACTACTAGACCCTTTGACTTTTAAACTCTTTTATAACAATAGTTTTGTCAAAAGATTGCCAACAACTTCAAATCCTAACAAACTCCCCATTTGACATTCTTTGACAAAACACATATTACAAGTCAAATAGATTTAACCTAATCTACCCAAAATCAACTGACTCGTTCGAGCTTGCCTTTTCTTTGTCTAAACTCGTTTCCTAAAAAGAACAACTCAAATACCAAGTGTAAAAACACATGAAACAGTAATCGGAACAAAAGCATTTGAGACAGTTATTCATAAATTCAACCACATACCAGCTAAATTAAGATGCAATATCAATATAAACCAACACACCATAACTAAATTGATATCACTAAACATCAAAACTTAATCTAGCTAACACGAAAACCAAATCATATACATTTGAAAAGTCAAATACAAAATATATAAGTTTAACCAAAATATCATATACATCAGGGAAAAAAATATTCAAATCAAAATCATGAGATCTAACAAAATGCCTAGCATAGCCCAGACTACACTATTCCCCATTGTTCTCACAAATGACAAGGGAAAACTAAGCAACTAAGTAGCATCATCATCACCGGAAGCACCACCATCAATCTCATCAGAAGCAGACACATCATCCCAATGTCGACTAATCCAACGCAATCCACTCTGAAGATAGTCGACAGCACCTCCAAGTGTAGCAAACTCTGCCATGTAGTGATCAGCGGTGGCTCTCAGCTGTGTAATCTCCGTCATCATACGAGCCTACTTCTCGATCAGCACAGACATATGTCCCATAAGTCGGACCGAAAAATCAACGGGAACAAATGTAGATGGAGGAATAGATTCAGTACGTGGTTGAGCAGAAGTGGATGTGAAAGGATGTCAGTAGCAGAAGGATGAATATCAGAACCAAATGGTGGCATATCAAAGGGATCAAAAGAAAGCAGATCATTAGTAGGGTCAGCTGGCTCAGACGAAGCGTGAGATCTACTTTACGAAGTTATAGTATGGGCAATAGGACAAGAAACCCTCCTTGGATCCCCATCTGGAAAAGTAACCCCGAAAGCCATCACTAGACGGTGAATCAAGTAGGCGTAAGGAAGACCGACCATAGTACCTGTCACCCAAAAAATGCGTAACATCTGATGGTATATAAAAGTAGGAAGTTCTACAGAGTCGCCATGTAATAAAGCATAAAGAAATTGAGCCTTTTCCATGTGCATGGAAGATGTATAGGACACCAGCCATAGATTCATGCACACAATGCGCAACAAAATCTGTCTATTAGTCAAAAGAGATCCAATACAGAATGTAGTAGGCCCCCTTCCCAATGGACTGTTAAACATAGTCGAGCGGACAAGTGAGTCCGATGGGAGGGTGTCAACAGACAAATAAGGAAACAAATGAACGACTTGAGGAATACGAATAAGACTCGAAATGAAATTAGGAGTGATCTTAATGGTCTTACCCTGAAGAAAAACCAAAAAAGTCAATCCACTAATATCATGAATATTCGCATAGAATTCCTGGACCAGAAGACTAGGCGGGGAAGACAATTCAATCAGTAAAGACTCCCATCCTCGCGAAGTGAAAATAACATCAAGGTCGGGTGAAAGATCAGACAAGATGACCTCACGCTCTATTAAAATAGGGCGTAAAGAAAACTGAGTCCCAAATACCTTCTAGGCAGTAGCGGATATGAACCTAGACCTACTGTACGAAGTGGACACACTAGATGTCTATGTAGTTGTCCTCACTCTCTCAAGCAGCATCTGATAAGTGGGTAATACAAACACATCAAATAATGCAACGAAATGCACTAATGAATGAAATGCAATGATGCACGTGAAACGAAAAAGTGCCTACTACCATGTCATGGGCACGCCAACCAATGCAAAAGTGCCTACTACGCCGCGAAACGAATCAAAAATGTCCAAGGCACACACAACAATGCAATATAGACCAATACATGCAAAATGATGATAGATAACTAACCAAGGACGAAGATGGACATATTTATATGAAGTAGAAGGTGGACATATAAATTTGATCAAACAAAAAATGAAAATTTAGTGTATTCTGGCACAAATAACTTTGATTTATAAAAAAACAAAATAACAAAGCACACAAAACTTTCAATATTATAGTGTCATTGTATTGTTGTATAAAAAGTAAGTGATTAGAATATAAAACTATAACTATCCGATTTATAGGATAAAATCCAATGTAAATCAGTACCAACCCATTCATTTAGTCAAATTATTTTCATCAAAAGTCCCACAATGGAAAGAACAACACACACAGGAAAACATGGAATTAGTAGTGTTAATAAATACTTACACGTAAAACCACAACGGAAACACGGGCCTCCTCTTCTAAACACATATAATTGCAGTTAACTAAAAGAACAAAAATCAAGAACACTAAATTGGGAAAATTAATCATGGAATACTGCAAAAGAAATCAAAGAATTAGAACTGGAATACCTAGAAATCTAATGGCTTTGGAAAATGCGGAAATGAAACATAATTTATGATCGAGAAGGAGAGAAGAAAAGTGATTCNACATAATTTATGATCGAGAAGGAGAGAAGAAAAGTGATTCGCTAAATTCCAGTTGGAGAATGCAATTACAGGAATTTCATGTTCAATGTGATTCACTAACAACCAAACTATGGAACTGTATGCATTAAATTATAATTGCATTGTTTACGGAATAATATTAAGTAGCACCATCGTGTTTAAACTCAAGATTGTATAGCACTCGGTGTCATTAATTGATAAGTTAAATGAAACACACATTGACCGATGTCTTATCACATATTACTACAGAAAATTTCTTTTGTGTGCTTAGTGTGCATTGACCTAGGGAAAGATTCAGTGCTACGCAATATTCAACTTGATTGGATTGAATATATATACAGAAATTTAAGCTTTTATTTCCTTGGAGAATATTTGACAGAGCTATAAAGTTACTTCTTTATTAAATTCCGTTAGTAAAAATATAACTTTAATTTTTCAATAATACATTTTTTTTCAAACTCATTTTCAACCACATATTTTCTTAATAAAATAATTCTACACGTAAACCTAAAAAAGTCTGTTTTTCAACCCCACACAAAAAAAAAATCACTATTCCAAAACCTATTTTTACCAACTAATGGGCTTAAACAAGGGCTAAGTATAAGTTTTGAGTTTGAACCCAAAAAAACTTGATGTTAGTTTCACTTAAAAGTTCAAAGCAAGCTCAACCATAAGGGGAAAAAAAACTATATGTACTTTGAAACCCACCGATAGATGCTTGCATCTGTCGTGCTATATGTACAATTCCCCAGTACAGATATCATATCTCCAACACAAAATATCTTATACATTGGGACATAAAAGAGGAGGGAGATATAGGATTTTATGGTGCTTTATTTTCGGGTCCTCATGCTTAAGGAAATATTTCAAAAATGTCCAAGTACTTTCCTTATCTTCTTATTTTGAATCATTTTCATTTCATTTGTTTTTCTACACAAAGTTACGTACATATTTGTAGTACATAATGTATACAAGATTTTAGAGATTTTCGTTCACTGGTTTAGTTCTTTCAAAAATTTTAGAAAGAAAAGGTTTGCGGACCTTTTGATAGAGAACAATTGGTATCCAGTCCATTATAAGACATATACAGGTGGATGTAGATGATAAAGGCGTGGATGATGACCATTCATGTAGAGGTTCTAACACAAAGGTGGACAAATATGGGATAGTGACACATCAATGACAATTTATAATCAAGAAGGAACTGTTACGGGCCTGTGTCAGATCCCCCACCTCATCCACCACGTGTCAGTAGAGGTGGTTCATACCACGCCCGTGGTGGTCGAGGTGATTGTACATGGGACGAGCTGACTGCATAAGTTGAAGTGGTTATATGAGGGAAGGACTAAACGCACACCCCAACAGAAGAGCCGAATTCATCCACAAACCATCGCGAATGCAAAGACCCGCACTCCACTTCTACAACGCCGCACCTGCTTCACTTCACCCCAGCAAAGATCTCTTGTAGAAAGATCTTTCCTAAGTCAAATCTCTGACTGATTGATGGGACATGTGATAGGACTCAAATGGTCAATTCAACTGCCTTTGTTAGAGACATTCAATACCAGTCAACCTATAGAGGGACTGATTGATGCCTAGGATGGGACGAGCCCCGAGGATCTGATAACACATGTCTCATCATCCAACGGCTCTCATCTTCCTATCCTTAGTATAAATACCCCCTCCTTGTGCCAAAAGAAGGATTCGAATCCATTTTTCCCATATTACATTGCAAACTTAAGTATCATTCTCTCTCTTCAATACTATCATTTTATCATTACTTTGCATCAACCATTTCTCGACGAGTGTTTCACCGTCATCAAAACCATTTTCGATTGAACCTTTAACTGACTTGACCGTCGGAGTGCTTGCGGCCACTCCCAACCCTTTCGGGAAAGGCCACGGGTGATTAATGGCGTGCTACGTGTGCAGAGAAGAGCTGACTTGAAGACTTATTCTATTGGCCACGCGTCAGAGCCATTTTTCGAGGTCAACATGAACAAATGTTGTTAAGAATCTACCTTTACCAACTAACCCCAGATTTGAGAGACGGATGCACCGGTAAGATGGGATGATGTATCCATCAAGCAAGGATTATCAGCCATTTCAAGAACCATCGAGTCCAAGTGGTGCCTCCCTTTTGGGAAGTAGTTGATAACTTAGTGATAAATTTTTAGGAGGTTCCTCCAAAGAGTCGATTACTACTTCTTCAGTAAAAACCAATATTAGGGATTAAATTCGAGTAAACATTCAAAGTGATATGGATTGCATAGGTTTTCGGGGATCACAGTGTAGATGTTCATTCACAATATAGCTATAGTCTAATGTTCAACCTTCCTATCCTCATTCCACATGTGATACTCATAATTCCTTTAAGGCAATATGGAGGATTTAAATGATCTTACCATCAAAAATCACATGAAGATACATGGAAAATAAAGACCATTAAATTTAACCAAACTCTTCTTGATTTATACATGTTTTATCTACATTAGTTAGGGAGAAGTTTTAATTCCTTCAATTATCCATTGCTAGAGCTCATGTCCAACCCCCTCATAAGTTGTAGTTGTTAGGGCTGAGGACTTCCTTTAAGTCAGAATTTCAGAGAGGATGTTTGCACCAGCAGAAATTGGTGTGAAGAAGAAAAACAGATACAGGAAAAAAACTATCAAAATAGAGTTGAAAACCAGCAGAAAATAAAATCAGCAGAGAAGAGAATGAAGAACAGAATTTTCAACAGGAAGAATGTCTTCCTCAGCCTTGATTTATCCACAAGACATTACATGATTTACAATCTGAAATCATGAGAAAGAATTTCTACAGATTTACAAGAGTTTACTATTCTATCTCATTTCACTTTCTCTAGTTTCGAGTTGCACCTTTTACCACTCCTAATGCAGGTATTTATAGACACAAAGAGGTATCAAAAATAGTTATTAACTACCTAACTAACTAAGATTCCATATAGTTAAAGATTCCAATCGAAATCAATTACAAAAACAGTTGGAATAAAGGCTCCAATTCAACAGATTTCTGATTGATCTAGGTTGTTGAATCCTACCTTAAAGAATCATGTTTTACAATCTCCACCTTGATTCTTGAGGAGAATTTACAGACTAATTGCAACTGGAATCTCAACCTCACCTCATCTCAACACATAAATGCCTTGTTGTAGGACTCCTTTCATGATCACCACAGACTTTTCCATTACATTTAACACTCCACCTTGAGCTTTGTACACACAACCAG
>CAIGRQ010125412.1:0-11728 GCA_903798375.1 Fraxinus sp. D2006-0159 | reverse complement strand
TTGCATAACACGCTCTTTGTTTGTTTGAAGGTTCAGGAGTTTCTCAATTTGATATCTTTGTACAGTTTGTTTTCAGGGGTTCTGTGGTATTACATCTACCACAAAATATGACTTTTTCAAAGTAAAAGTTTGAAAAGGTAACCTATCCAAATGTATTTATAAGCGTAGCTTTACTTAACAGTTACTTCTGCTTAATTTCAAGCTTTGCTTATCAAACCTGCAATCTTTAGCAAAGTGGGTTACTTTAATCTGAAACTAAGCCTTTGTTTAGTGGGGATTAAAATTAAATTTTTAGTACATTTTGATTGAATTTGAAAAAATGTGTGGTTGAAAAGTTGTGGTTTTTATGAAATATACGATTAAAATTAATTATCGATTTTGTTTTAAATTAAAATTTTAATCTATATCAGTTTTGGGCTTAAATTTAATTTCTGGTCATCAAATATTGGCAGAATTGCAGACACAAGGAAGAGGATAACAGCATATGTTATTGAGTTAAAATGTTAGATTTATTGTTATGTACGGGTTTTTCTTTATCCGTTAGAACAAAATTTAAATAAATAATAAAATAGACAAAAATAAAAATAAAATACAAAGAAAGAAAGAAAGTAGAAATTGGGGAGAGCATTGTTGGGTTTCAGTTAGTCATAAGGAAGATTAGTTGGTCAGTTTCTAGATGACATAATATTAGATAATACAATGTTTCATCTCTATGGTCTCTTCCTTCTCCTTACCATAATTATTAAATAGCCACAAACCAGCGCTCAAGATTCAATTTAATAACAGTTTTACACAATAGAGAAATCTTAGCCTATGTTTGACACCCATTTTTTTCCATTCTCATTCTCATTCTTCATTTCAACCACACATTCTATCAATAAAATAATATTACACATAAATCAAAAAAATTTCTTTACTTTTTAACTACACATTTTTCTATCAATCACTATTCAAAAATCATTTTTTCTCCCAAAATGGGTGTCAAACATTGGCTTAATCCAACTACAATATGTATTTTATAGTTTATACTAATTGATACGCAGACTTGGATGAATTGGATACGCAGGCCAATAATAAGGAAACTATACATAAACCAGATTTTTAGTAAACACTATTTCAATTTTACAATATATACTTTCAATTTTCAGAAATTAGGTTCTAACTAATAAAATATGGATAATTCTTGGTGTACAAAATGGTGTCCAAAATTGCCAAATGACGGCCCCCTATTGGGGGGACGCCTGGCCCCATAGGCGCCCCCCCAATAGGGGGCCGTCATTTGGCAATTTTGAACACCCTTTTGTAACCCATTTTGTACCTGTAGTACAACCCATAATATATATATATATATATATATAGAAAATTCATAAATTTGGGACGATTAAATACTGTCCTTGAAATCATGAATTTCGTTACTATTTGAAAAACAAAATTCCTCTAAAACACCTCTTCCTCATCTCTGTAACCGGCTGATCTTTTAGAAACGATGTCATTGTTCTCTATAATTGGAAATTGCTTGGTGCTACGAGGTCACAAATATTTCAAATTTAAAGGATCACAAATAATCCGAATTATTGGTGTAAGAAGGTCACAATTATTTCAGCTGAAATCACCTCTTGATACGGTCGATAATCTAGAGCCTTGCCATCGTTTTCTGCAATTGGGAAATATTGGCCCAAGGAGGTCAAAATAATCCAAATTTAGGACGCCATTTTTCTCTGTACAATTGTACGTGTTCCCCTACAATTATGGTTTTATGTTGCATTGATTTTGATGGCCGCCATTTTTACAGTTCATCGTCGTAATTGTAAAATGGTGACAATCACATATTGCGGATGCATTGTTTGCTACTTTTACATGCTTGAACGAACGAATCCAGGAACCGTTACATGATTAGAGGTTGATAGTCACAATGGATTCAAGTACTGCTTCATGGCGCCTGGTACATCAATTAGAGGGTGGTTACATGTCATTGTTTTGATGGTACATACCTGACTGGACACTACGGTGGTACATTGTTCACAACATGTACACAAGATGCGAATAACAACATATTCTTACTCCAGTTGGAATTGGAGATAATGAAAATGATAAATCCTAGACCTGGTTTTTGAAAAGTTGAAGTTTGCTTATGGAAGAAGAGAAGGTCTATGCTTTGTATCGGATCGTCACAACAGTATCAAGAATGCAAATGATCGTGTTTATCCAGGAACTTGTCATGGGATTTGCACATACCGTCTACTACAAAACCTGAAATTATATTACGGAAAATCAGGTCACAACAAAACTCAAGCATTCAATGTAGCTGTGCGTGCGTACACATTGACAGATTACGAGTACAATATGCAACAGTTAGACAATTTCAACTTGAAGATTAGGGGTTACTTGGTAAGCTATTACTTTCAATCACTAAATACTATTACGATTTTTGTATATCTAATTTCTTATTCGAGTTTCCCATTCTGTAGAATGATGTTAGACTAGAAAGGTGGTCACGATTCCACATGCATGCAAACAGATCCTCCACTATGACGTTTAATATAGTGGAATCGGTGAATGCGGTCACAAAAGTAGCAAAGAACTATCCTATTGTGGCTTTGTTGGAGTTATTACGAGAAATCATACAAATTTGGTGCTGTAAGAATAAAGATCTTGCAAATAGCACTTTCGCGAAGTTGTCTACTAAATACGAAATTAATTAGAGAAATGAGCACATAATTGAAATAAATTTGCCATTGTATCAGAACTGTGACATGAGCATTTAAAAAAAAAAAAGTTTGTAACCTTTGTATCTCTGAGTACATGGCATGTGTGACCTATGAATTCAGACGAATGACTTGACAAAACTCATATCAGTGATATATGTGGCCTGCCATCTCTGACTTGTGATCTGTGACCTGAGATGTTGAAAAAATATTTTGCGACCTATGCATCTCTAAGTGCATGGTATGTGTGTGACCTATGAATGCATACAGCATGGAAAAAATTCATGTCAGTGATATTTGTGACCTGTAACCTGTGAACTTATGACTTATGACTTGAGATGTGGAAAAAAAATATTTGTGACATGTGCATCTCTAAGTACATGGTATGTATGACCTATGAATTCAGACAGCATTGGTTGAAAAAATTCATATCAATAAAGTTTGTAACCTGTCGAAATATATCACAAAATTTCTGATATTCGTGATCTGTTTGTATCATTAAAAAAATATGACAATGTAACCTGGTAACTTGGAATGTGACATCTAAAACAAATTTGACAAATATGAAATGCATGTCTGTTACATTGATAATAAATGATCGGAAATATTCATGAATTACCCTATTTCTAAGATTCAAAAGAATTTAACATCTACTTGCAACTAAAATGGACACTATACTATCACTCTACGCCGATGCTCTCTCATTTTGGCTTCACTAACTTTGTGGACTTCTTGATCTCCTTATGTTTGAAGAGTAACTAGCAATGTCCAACTTAGCACGGCTAGCATCAAACGTCATCGGCATGGACTTTATATCGTTATGAAGCATGTATTCCGCATACTTAATCACAAAGATTCCGCAGTCACGTCTGAAAATAATACAAATGGTAATATATCACTACTCAAAATATAAGTGTAATAGTATGTTTGTAAACAAAAAAATAAGTCAAAAGTATACCCATTTTATTGATGTGGAATGTTACAAGCAACCAATACTCTCATCCTTATTGGACATCATTATCATCAGATGTCATTTTTCAGATGCCCAACCCCGTCAACAAATGGGGAATAATTCTTACAAATGGTTCAATCCCAGCATTCACCATTTTCTCCCGGTACGTCTTGTAGTTGGAATGGAACAAATAGAGTATATGCTGTCTTATGTCCACACAACCAAGCATCCAATGGCCACGATTTGTGGGTAGGATTGGCAGCAGCACGTAGGCAAATCTGCCCAAGGACAATTAAATTCCAACTGATCACCTGTGACAACTTTAACAATATACGAATCTATCATTATCACATCCAGGTCCTTCATGTATTGGGAAAACAACTTTTTTATTTTCGCTTAGAACAATGAGTCGGTTGTGGTAGCACTCGATTTCGCACGCGAACTTTTTGTTACAAACTGCCGTAGATAATAGAAACACACATCTATGTGCTGACAAAAAAACAATAACAATCAGGAATCTAGGACCGTGACCTATACATATATGTCTGCAACTTGAGCATAGGATTATGTGACCCGTGACTTGTGAATAGTGGTCTGTGACCTAAACATAGGAATATATGACATGTGACCAATACATATAATTATGTTATCTGTGACTTGTGCATGTGTATGTGACATGTGACCTACAAACGTCTGCATATTTTAAGAACAGAACATTGTACGTGACTTGTGGTCTAGACATACAACTATGCAACATGCGATATGCGTATACGTGTATGATATGTGACACGTGCACATAATCTGTGACTTAAGCCCATCATAACGTCCCACTTCATAATTGAAACATACCGTGCTGCTAAGAGAAGATTTTGTGCATACAAACTCGTGACACCATGTTTTGGAATCTACGGTTAATGACCCAATGACAAAGGAAGGACGAATGACATCATCTGTATCGCTAAAATTAGAAAATAATCAAGACATAACTTGAAGAAATTTGTTTGTACATTAGTTCACAATCACGTATCACATAAATTTAACCCTTGCGTACTTGTTTCTTAGTTTGTAATCTCTGTTGAACTAGTTATTCAATACAACAACATCAACCTCATCCGCTGGCTTGTCATGGTTTTGAAAAATGACAATAGTGTCCGAATGCTTGCCTTGTTTTCCTTCACTTGTGATGTATGGAGATTGTAGTACCCTTGTGGGTTTGTGAACCCTCTTAACAGGCAATCCAGACGACGGTGCAGAAGGGAATGATCGCTGCATAAGGACACAACATCATTAGTGTGACTTGTGACCTATGCACCTACATATGTGACCTTGTGACTTGGTGTTGCTCCATTGTAATTGTTGTTATGTGAAGCTTCTGGACACGGTAGTGACAGAGTTCAGTTTGGACCCTACTAATGCGGCGGTCACAATGAACTACCAATTGAAAAAAGATCTGCCTCCAGTCAGAATAACAAGTGACAACAATGTTTTGTCGTACATGACTCTCGAAGGTATGGATCGTGATATTTCCAGATATCCCATAAATATTGAGGTCACATATTTAGAAATTGGACATCAGTGTCTTAGTTTTCCATCGGTCTAGGCAGTTTCGAATAATGTACAATCTGGAGAAGAGCTATTTTCGTTACAAGAAATATCAGCAGATATATGTGAAGCAATAGTGGAACCATTAGGCCACAGTAATAAAACTGAGGTCACGATTGTACTCTCTCCTGATGCGAGAAATGTAGAAGAGGACAAAATGTTTCGTAATAAGGATATTTTGAAATTAAGCTTGTATTTTTATGCTATACAAAATATGTTTGAATTTCTGGTTGTTCGATCAGACAAGTGAGAGTATCTTATCAAGTGTTCCCATGATAAGTGCAATTGAATATGCAGATCTTCAAGGATGGGTAAAACAGAGCTCTTTAATATTTCAAATATTAGTGATGGACACACATGTGCTTCAAACATAGTATTAGGATCTCACAAACAGGTCACAAAGCCTGTAGTGTCCTCCTCCATCAAGTATAAGTACACATCGTTGCGCACTATATACACTCCCAATGATATATGTAATGACATCTTACACACCTATCGAGTTTCATTGAATTATGTTAAAGCTTGGAGATCCCATGAGAAAAATTTGAAAATAATCAGGGGTGATCCTAAAGAGTCGTTCCAACAGCTATCGAGATACTTTTACATGCTTGAACGGACGAATCCAGGAACGGTTACAGGATTAGAGGTTGATAGTCACAATAGATTTAAGTACTGCTTCATACGCTTGGTGCATCAATTAGAGGGTGGTTACCTATCATTGTTAATGATGCCACATACCAGACTGGGCACTACGGTGGTACATTGTTCACAATATGTACACAACATGTGAATAACAACATATTCTTACTCACAGTTGGAATTGGAGATAATGAAAATGATAAGTTTTTTGAAAAGTTGAAGTTTGCTTATGGAAGAAGGGAAGGTCTATGCTTTGTATCGGATCGTTACAACAGTATCAAGAATGCAAATGATCATGTTTATCCAGGAACTTGTCATGAGATTTGCACATACCATCTACTACAAACCTAAAATCATATTACGAAAAATCAGGTCACAACAAAATTCATGCATTCAATGCAGCTGTGCGTGCGTACACATTGAGAGATTACGAGTACAATATACAACAGTTAGACAAAATCAACTTGAAGATTACGGGTTACTTGGTAAGCTATTAATTTCAATCATTAAATACTATTATGATTTTTGTATATCTAATTTCTTATTCAAGTTTCCCATTATGTAGAATGATCTTAGACTAGAAAGGTGGTCACGATCCACATGCATGCAAACAGATCCTCCACTATAACGTCTAATATAGTGGAATCGGTAAATGCGGTCACGAAAGCAGCAAATGACTATCCTATTGTGGCTTTGTTGAAGTCATTGCGAGAAATCATACAAATTTGGTGTTGTAAAAGTAAAGATCTTACAAATAGCATTTTGGCGAAGTTGTTTACTAAATACGAAATTAATTAGAGAAATGAGCACAGAATTGAAGAACATGAGAGTAATTATTATATGTTAGATTATTTATTATATGTGACCTAATAATGAACTGGAACGTTCTATCTGTGACCTGACATGATGTTTTTTCTCTGTGTAGGTTTCTCATACCAACCAGACAATATTTTCCATTGCGAACGAGGGCTCCACATTTGTTGTCAACATAGAGCAGCGTACGTGCACATATAGGATGCTCCAAGTTGATCGAATACAATGTCCACACACTTTAGCAGTGATAGCGACTGTGAAGAGAAATCTATACGATTATTGTTCATACTTTTACACACGAGAGGCATACATGAATGCATACCAAGAATCTGTATACTTAGTCTGTAATCGAAATGAATGTACTGTGACTCAAGAAATAGAAAGCATAGTCATATTACCACCAAACGAAAAGAGGAGTTCAGGAAGGCCAGAAGAAAAGAGGAAAAGATCGTCCAGTGAGAGGAAACAAACAATGAAATGTGGACGTTGTCAAGGAAGTTGTAATAATCGGAGGATGTGCACCAACCTGATTCCATTAAGCCAAAATTATGACTCTGGAAAATGATAATGACTTTCAGATAATTTTTTCATTTCATTTGTAACTCTAATTGAAACATTTGTGTCTTAATTTAAATGAATATTTCATTTTATCTGTGACTTGTTTAACAGTTGTGATGTAATTGAAATAAATTTGCCATTGTATCAGAACTGTGACATGAGAATTTCAAAAAAAAAAAAAAAGTTTTTGACCTTCATATCTCTGAGTACATGGCATGTGTAACCTATGAATTCAGACGAATGACTTGAAGAAATTCATATCAGTGATATATGTGGTCTGCCATCTCTGACTTATGGTCTGTGACCTGAGATGTTGAAGAAACATTTTGCGACCTGTGCATCTCTGAGTGGATGGTATGTGTGACCTATGAATGCAAACAGCATGACAAAAATTCATGTCAGTGATATTTGTGACCTGTAACCTGTGAACCTACGACCTATGACTTGAGATGTAGAAAAAAAAAAGTTTGTGACATGTGCATCTCTAAGTACATGGTATGTATGACATATGAATTCAGACAGTATTGGTTTAAAAAATTCATGACAGTAAAGTTTGTAACAAGTCGAAATATATCACAAAATTTCTGATATTCGTGATCTGTTCGTATCAATAAAAAAATATGACAATGTAACTTGGTAACTTCGAATGTGACATCTAAAACAAATTTGACAAATGTGAAATGCATGTCTGTTACATTGATAATAAATGATCGAAAATATGCATGAATTACACTATTTCTAAGATTCAAAAGCATTTAATATCTACTAGCAACTAAAACGGACACTGTACTATCACTCTACGTCGATGCTCTCTCCTTTTGGCTTCACTAACTTTGTGGACTTCTTGATCTCCTTATGTTTGAAGAATAACTAGCAATGTCCGACCTAGCACGACTAGCATCAAACGTCATCGGCATGGACTTTATATCGTTATGAAGCATGTATTCCGCATACTTAATCACAAAGATTCCGCAGTCACGTCTGAAAATAATACAAATGATAATATATCACTACTCAGAATATAAGTGTAATAGTATGTTTGTAAACAAAAAAATAAGTCACAAGTATACCCATTTTGTTGATGTGGAATGTTATAAGCAACCAATACTCTCATCCTTATTGGATCAACAACATTATCATCAGATGTCATTTTTCAGATACCTAACCCCGTCACAAATGGGGAATAATTTTTACAAATGGTTCAATCCCAGCATTCACCATTTTCTACGTCTTGTAGTTGGAATGGAACAAATAGAGTATATGCTGTCTTATGTCCACACAACCAAGCATCCAATGGCCACGATTTGTGGGTAGGATTGACAGCAGCACGTAGTCAACTTCTGCCCAAGGACAATTAAATTCTAACTGATCACCTGTGACAACTTCAACAATATACGAATCTATCATTTTCACATTCGGGTCCTTCATGTATTGGGAAAACAACTTTTTTATTTTCGCTTGGAACAATGAGTCGGTTGTGGTAGCACTCGATTTCGCATGCGGACTTTTTTTCACAAATTGCCGTAGATAATAGAAACACACATTCATAAGCTGACAAAAAACAATAACAATAAGGAATCTAAGACCTGTGACCTATACATATATCATATATGTCTGTGAACTGAGCATAGGATTATGTGACTTGTGACTTGTGTACAGTGGTCTGTGACCTAAACATAGGAATATATGACATGTGACCAATGCATATAATTCTGTTACCTGTGACTTGTGCATGTGTATGTGACATGTGACCTAGAAACGTCTGCATATTTTAAGAATAGAACATTGTACGTGACTTGTGGTCTAGACATACACTATGTAACATGCGATATGCGTATACCTGTATGATATGTGACACATGCATATAATATGTGACCTGTGACCTACGCCCATCACAACGTCCCACTGCATAATTGAAACATACCGTGCTGCTAAGAGAAGATTCTGTGCATACAAGCTCGTGACACCATATTTTGGAATCTACGGTTAACGACCCAATGACAAAGGAAGGACGAATGACATCATCCACATCGCTAATTTTTTTTCTAAAATAGGAAATAATCAAGATATAAATAGAAGAAATTTGTTTATACATTAGTTCACAATCACGTATCACATAAATTGAACCCTTACATACTTCTTTCTTGGTTTGTAATCTCTGTTGAACTAGTTATTCAATACAACATCAACCTTATCCACTAGCTTATCATAGTTTTGCAAAACAACAATTGCATCCAAATGCTTGCTTTATTTTTCTGCACCTGTGATGTATGGGGATTGTAGTACCCTTGTGGGTCTGGGAGCCCTCTTAATAGGCAATCTAGACGATGGTGCAGAAGGGGATGATCGCTGCATAGGACACAACAATATTAGTGTGACTTTTGGAGGTGTGACCTATGACCTATGCACCTACATATGTGACTTTGTGACTTGGGAAGGGTAAACGGTGTTGAGACTTGTGACTTGTTTAGGGTGTGTATATATATATATATATGGAAGAGAAGTGAAAAATAAAATGAGAAAGAAGTGTACATGCAGCATTCTAATCATTTTTTGCCTTTGTCATCAAGGCATCTTTATCATCACCTTCCGTCTGTTTCGCCACACCAACTATATCATCACCAACATGCTTTTGTACTTCGTTATTTTTTAATATGTCGGTGATGTTCACATCGCTCGAGGTGATTGGAGTTGATGAGATCCCCAAATTAAATGATGGGGTCGGAGGAAAGTACGGGTATTCGACTACATCGACATGATCCATCTTACCCTTGCCTTTCCTGTCCATTGGTTGCTCGTTGCTTGTGACCTGAATGGAACACAAAATTTAACAGTGAAAACTAAAATAAGGACAATGAAACATTTTGCCACTTACAATTATACTTACTTTCTCTGGCTTCTCTGCAAGTGTAGCTCTTTGCCTATCATTCTTGTTATTCATTTTTCTAATATTGCATCCATCGTACTTGATATCAAAACAGTCATAGAGTCGGACAGGAAAGTCATGTTCAACCTTATATCCACCATGTCAGACTTAATCTCACCTTGCATGCGGATAATCTGATTGATTTTATCATTCCTTTCAACCCTCAATGACATGAACTGTGACTTGACATCATTAAGCTTTACCGTTACTTCTGAGTTCTTTAACTTGATTTCAGTTATTTGCCCACTCAAATCCTTCAACTGGTCAAGCATTTGTGTTTGGACATTACTGAAAGACTTAATGGACTTACGTCTGTGACATATGGTTCTTCACATGTAACAAATGCTTTGTGACTTGTAAAAAGTAAATATTAATCAACTTACATCTGGTTGTGGTCTACCATATGCATGTGTTGCCATCGACTCCTTCGAGGTATGAAGGTCACTTATCTCTTGCTCCGTAGGATAATTTTCATATGTTACTTGTGGCTCACCTGGTATATAAATGTCTCTTGCCTGTGGTTCTATCGGATAATTTACATATGTTTCCTGCTGTTCATTTGGGAGGGGGTGAAATAAGATGATGTCCTCTGCTTTTTTGGCGGTACAATAACAAAATCATCGTCGTTGTCGTCAACATCGTTAGAATGATCATTTCTTCCATCTGTGATCATTAGCAACCGTGTCCACTCATGCCTACGTGGCCTGCATCCTTGAGTGTCCATCTCCAGGAAGATGTGGTTGCAATGGTTTGGTGTATGGAACACCATTCATATATGGAGACTCCATCTCTAAGTCAGACGGGATAACATCATATATTTCAAGTTGTAACAAAAACACAAATGAAACACTTGCTAGTCATGTAATCATACATGGAGTATCGTTGTTTGTGACCTGAATTTATTCAAATCGGTTAATGTAGAGAGAAAATGACTGCGGTCTGTGAATGCAAATATGTGACCCTGTGACCTATGCACACAAATCTGTGACATATGCATACAAAAAAAATTGTGATCTATGCACACAAGTATAGACAGTTGTCTGTGAACGCAAATATGTGAATGACTTTGGTCTGTAAATGCAGAGAGAAAATGACTGTGGTCTATGGTTTGTGAAAGCAAATATGTGACCTTGTGACATGTGCATGCAAATCCATCTTCATTCCATAAGTCAAATACTTTCGCATAATTGAATATGATTATTTCCTTTTGTAAATTAATGTACAAACAAGAAATTCTTTCTACAAGCATAAATCATATGCAGCAATCTGAATGCATCATATTGACAGGATATATTTCTGAAACCATGAAATTGGGAGCGCTTGGCATTCCGCTCTATAGAACCTTCGTTTTGGATTAACTGAAGGAGACCACAAATAATTTAGACAGGTACACTGCTACATTATTGTGCAACCTAACTTTCTATATTCGAAACTTGGTTTGTTTTTCCCTCTTGTATTGTATATATTGGAACAGTGGAGACCATAATTTTCCTTGATTATTTAATCGGGTTTGTTGACCCCAAAAAATGGTCC
>CAIGRQ010125399.1:0-10117 GCA_903798375.1 Fraxinus sp. D2006-0159 | reverse complement strand
GTAAAGTTAAAGAAACAAAAATTATTATGCTAGTCAAGAAATTTGAAAATTTCTTTATGAAATAAGATGAATCTATTGTTGATATGATTACGCATTTTACCGATATTGTAAATGGTTTAAAAGGATTCGACCACAAATTTACTAACGGTGGACTTGTGAACAAAATGCTTCGGTCGCCCTCGGAGGAATGGAGTCCTTTAAGGATGTTGATAGAGAACACCAAGGATGTGAATACATATCCTTTGGAAGAACTCTATGGACCTTGGTGACCTACAAACTTAACAATGCCTCAAGGAAGGAAGAGCAAAGAGGAATCAAAGGAGGCTGCTAAGCCCCAAATTGCTCTAAAGTTGGCACTTGATGAAGGAACAACAAGTAGCAACATGAGCGATAAAGAGCTCGATGACTTGGTCCTTTTGTCAAAAAATGAATAGGCTTTTGAAATAATCTAAAGTTTCAAAAGAAAGAAGAAAAGGGCGATGAAAGAAGCAAGAAAATTGTTTGCTATGATTGTGACAAGCTCGGTCACAAGAGAACCGAATGTCCAAATAAAAAGAAAAATTTCAAGAAAAAGGCACTCCAAGCAACATGGAATGAAAGCAACGATAATAATCACAATAAAAATGAAAGTTAAGAAGAAATCACCAACATGTGCTTCATGGCAATCGACGATGAGGTAAATTCTATTAAAAAATTCTCATATGATGATTTATCTTCCTCTCATGATGAAATTTTAGAAGAATTTGAAAAACTTGCCCTTAGCCATTCTGTTCTTAAAAAGAAACATAAATTATTAAAAAGTGAAATTGAGAAAAGTTTGGAAATCAAAAAGGAGTATGATGATTTATCTTCCTCTTATGATGAGATTTTAGAAGAATTTGAAAACCTTGCCCATAGTCATTCTATCCTTAAAAAAAACATAAATTATTATAAAGTGAGATGGAGAAAATGTTGGAAGTTAGAAAGGAAAATATTGATTATGATTCATTGTACAAAGAAAATTGTTCTTTAAAAGAAGATGTTGGAGACTTGACAAAATTTGTTTTTAAATTCACTCAAGGGAAGAAGAATTTTAATTTAATACCCAGTGATCAAAATGTGTTTTTTGATAAATGAGGCATTGGATATAAACCATTTTTAAAACAAACATCTCTCAAACATTTATTTATCAAAGCTTCAAATACAATTTTCTCAAAAACTACTTGTAGCTATTGCAACAAGAATGGACATATTGCCTACAATCATCTAACCAAAAAGAAGTTACTCTTATAAAACAAGTGGACTAGAGGATCTACTAAAACTAACTACCAAAGACCCAAGCTTGTGTGGGTACCAAAAATCAAAAATTGAATTGTTATTGTAGGTACCGAATAAAATGAAGAGCAAATGGTTCTTAGATAGCGGATGTTTAAAACACATGACTGGAGATAGAACTTTACTATCAGATTTGAAAAAGAAGGATGCATGTCATGTCACATTTGGAGACAATGCATAAGGAAAAATTATCGGAATTGGAAACATTGGTAATCATCTCTTCCCTTCCATTGAAAATGTACTATTTGTAGATAAACTTAAACATAATTACTTAGTATTAGTCAATTATGTGATAAAAGCTATCATATTAAATTCGATTATTCTAAATGTCACATTAAGGATGCTACATCTAAAGAGGTATTGTTTATATGAAGTCGAAGTAAAGATGTTTATATCATAAATATCGATTTTGAAAATGATGAAAAATGTCTAGTGAGTTTGAAAGAGGATACTTGGCTATGACATAGAAGATTAGGTCACATTGGCATGGATCTTCTTTCAAAAATCTCCAAAAAATGGTTTTGTTAAGGGTTTATGAAATTTGAAGTTTGAAAAAGACAAAATTTGCTATGAATGTCAATTTGGTAAACAAGTAAAAAGTTCATTTAAACCCAAATTGTACTCATCAACTACAAAACCACTTCAATTACTTCACATTGATCTTTTTGGACCATNATTACTTCACATTGATCTTTTTGGACCATTAAGAACCGCTAGTTTAAGTGGAAAACACTATGCTTTCGTTATCGTTGATGATTTCTTTAGATTTACTTCGGTTCTCTTTTTAAGTCTTAAAGATGAAGCTCTAAAAACCTTTAAACATTTTTGCAAAAAGGCTCAAAATGAAAAATGATACTTCATTACAACCATTAGAAGTGATCATGATGGAGAATTTGATAATCTCGCATTTAATGAGTTTTGCAACGAAAATAAATATGAACATAATTTTATGGTTCCTAGAACTTCTCAACAAAATGGTTTAGTAGAAAAGAAGAATTGCACATTACAAGAAATGGCTAGGGCTAAATAAAAATAGTATACCAAAATATTTTTAGGCTGAAATCGTTAATACCGCTTGCTACCTTATAAATAGAGTTTTGGTTAGCCGTAAGAAAACTAAAACTCCTTACGAGTTTTGAAAAAATAGAATTCCCAATATTAGTTACTTTAAAGTTTTCGGTTGCAAATATTTTATTTTGAATACAAAAGATAATTTGGGAAAGTTCGATTCAAAATCCGATATTGGTATTTTTCTAGGATATTCATCGCGTAGCAAATCTTATAAAGTATTTAATAAAAGAACTCTAGTCGTTGAAGAATCTATGCATGTCACATTTGATGAGACTAACTCACTTGATTGTGAGAAATGTATTGATGATGATGTAGGTTTGGAAGCTCCATTTGAACAAATGAACATACAAGATCAAAATAAGGGAATGCCTAACGAAGAACGAACGAAGGAGCCAAATGTTCAAGAAAGTGAAGAAAAATCAACCGAGGCTCAAAGTGATCCCCTACTACCAAATGAATGGAAGTTTGTTCCATCTCATCCAAAGGAATTAATAACAGGCCATCCATCCAAAGATATCACCACTAGAAACCTCTTTTAGAAATCATCTTGGTAGTTGTGCATTCATTTCGCAAATTGAACCTAACAATTTCAAAGAACTTGAGTTTGATGAATTTTGGATACTAGCAATGCAAATAGAACTAAATCAATTTGAAAGAAATCATGTTTGAGATTTAGTTGTTAGACAAAATTGTCAAAACGTAATTGGTACAAAATGAGTTTTTAGAAATAAACATGATGAAAATGGAATAATTGTACGTAAAAAGGCTAGACTAATGGCCCAGATTACAATCAAGAAGAAGACATCAATTATGAGGAAACCTTTGCACCGGTTGCAGATTAGAATTCATTCCCATGCTTCTTGCTTTTGCTTGCCATAAAAATTTCAATCTATGTCAAATGGATGTTAAAAGTGCCTTTCTAAATGGTTTTATTCAAGAAGAAACTTTTGTTGAGCAACCTTCCGATTTTAAAGATCATAAGTATCCAAACCATGTTTTTAAACTTAGAAAAGCTCTTTACGATCTAGAACAAGCACCTAGAGCTTGGTATGAACGATTGAACAAATTTCTACTTTCAAATGGATTCTCGATTGGAAAAGTGGATACTACACTTTTTGTTAAAACTTAAAAAGAAGACATGCTTATTGTTCAAATTTATGTGAATGATATTATTTTTGGTGCAACTAATATTTGTCTTTGTGAAGAATTTTCAAAAAAGATGAGCATGGAATTTGAAATGAGTATGATGGGAGAACTTAAATTCTTTCTTGGACTTTAAATTAAACGAACATGTGATAGAGTATTCATAAGTCAAAATAAGTATATATTAGACATGCTAAAGAAGTTCGAAATGGATGACCTAAAGCCTATGAACACTCCGATGAGTACATCGGTAAAGCTTGACAAATATGATCAAGGCACTCCTGTTGACATCACTAAATATCAAGGTATGATCGGATCCCTTCTTTGTTTAACTACTAGCAGACTGGATATTATATTTAGTGTATGTTTATGTGTTAGATTTCAATCTAATCTTAAGGAATTACATCTTAAAGCAGTGAGAAGAAGATTTAGATATCTTAGTGGGACTCGAACCTTAGGGCTTTGGTATCCTAAAAGAACTCACATTGACCTACTTAGTTATTCGGATGCCCATTAAGCCGGATGCCAAATTGATCGAAAAAAACACTAGTGGGGCATGTCACTTTCTAGGTTTCGCACTTATATCATGGTTTAGTAAGAAACAAAATTTCGTGACATTCTCTACAACTGAAGCCGAATATATCTTGGCCGCAAGTTGTTGTGCACAAGTGTTATGGATGAAACAAAATCTTAATAATTATCGCTTATCTTACGATCATGTTCCTATTATGTGCGATAACACTAGTGCCATCAACTTGGTCAAAAATCCCATCTTGCACTCTTGAACTAAGCATATTGAAATTAGACATTATTTTCTTAGAGATCGTGTTCAAAAGAGAGACATCACGCTGGAATTTATTAACACGAAAAATCAATTGGCCGACATCTTCACCAAACCTCTTGTACACAATCGTTTCACTCTCATTAGAAGAGGTTTAGGCATTACTGATGAATTTGAAGTACATGATTAAAATAGCATGCCCTTACATGTTTTCACCATAGTTCATGTACATCATATTTATATATAATTTAGAATGTTATATCATTTAAAAAACAAACAAACAAACGACTGGACAATGTCCGGTCGATCTAAAAAACAGAAATTGGAGTTGTCTAGTCGATCGGACTGTCGATTTTTTTAAACCCTCCCATCTCCTTTTTTTTTTCTCATTCTTTCACTCTTCTCTCTCACTTTTCCTCATCTCCTTCATAGATTCACCTTCAATCTCATCAAATCTTCAATGAATCCTCTAAATCTCCCCAAGATTCCAAAAAACCATCACTTCTTCTCCTCCAAAATCTTAAAATCCCCATTTTTTCTTCCAATACAATTTTATTTTTCTCACTATTTCGATCGACAAGCTCTTTATCGAAATTTCTCCGTTCTTCATCATGCCATGGGTCAAAATTCCAAGTAAAAAACCAAGGAGAGAGATGATACCAACTTCTTCTCGGAGGACGAGTCCGAGGTGTCGGAAAACTATTTTGATAAATCACCTATCCTTATATGTAAAAGTGTAGATTTTGCAGTTTTTACTCTTCAAGCACCTGAATTTCATATTGAAGAATTTTCTTTAGGTATGGGTTGGGTCTCTATAGCATCTATGGAAGAATACGCATATCCTAAGCTCATGAGAGATTTTTACAAAAAAACATGATATATACTCCTCGTACGGGTAGCATATCTTGTTTTCTAAAAGGAAAACGTTTTACGGTAACTAAAACTCTTATACATTCTCTTCTTGAATTAGAAGAAAGTACGAACCAAGTATTTTGTCATATGGCTCACCCACTGTGTGACAATTACAATCCTATCATTGCATGTCCGAAAGTAACCGGAAAAGACTTTGAACATCTGATAAAACTCAGTTCAAACCAACTTACCTTACCTTGTAAAGTCTTATACATTATCATTGCCGACATTATCCTCCATAGGAAAGGTCATCTTAATGAAGTTACTCACTTCGACCTATTCCTTCTTGATTCTTTTTTAGTTGGACGAAAATTAGATTTTCCAACAATTACAACCGCTTACATGAAAATCGTCCACTCCACTACTCGCATCAAAGCTTTACCCTACAGCATGCTCCTCACCAAGATTTTTAAACATTTTGAAATCCTTCTAAATGGTGAGGTCTTCGACTCACTTCGTCCAACTGACACTATCAATATTTACACTCTTAAGTGCATGAAAATTGTCAAGGAACATGGGCAACGGGTGGTTCGTATTAAGGGATTTGATCCGGACTCTGGCCCTCAACTTTACCTCTCGAAGAAGCTGAAGACGAAGTTGGAGATGATTGTGAGGATGACTTACCATAGGTTCCTAGTCCTCCTCATGACATCTCAGGATTGAGTGCTCCACCACCTTCCGAAAGCTTTACTTTTCTCGAGGATCACTACAATCTCTTCAACGGTCGTATCGATTCCCTTACATCCTCTGTCGACGGGCTTGGCAGGATACTTCACTGTTTGCAAGTCCAACAAAAACAATGTAGGCTCAACAAAATACCTTTTATTCTCGGTTCGATGCACTCTTTCCATCACCGCCTCCTGCGAATTCTTTAATACATTTTATGCACATGTTCTTTAGGCCTTATGTTGATCTATCTTCTTTGTATTGTTACTTTTCATTAGCTTATGCTCTAACCTATCTATGCAGTATCCTGTGTTGAGTTCTAATGCTATATTTTTTTACTTATGACAAAAGGGGGGGAAATTATGATATGATAATATGCAATATGATATAATGATATGCTTAAGATAATAATCTAAAATGCTTGCCTTCATAAACATATGTTTTAAAGCGTTTGATTATTGGTTTGTAAAAGATAGAGAGAATATATGATCCATACAAAATTTAGGATTTATATTCCTTACCATTTGTTCAATATTATCTTGAAAATCATCTTGTTTGTCATAATCAAAAAGGGAAAATTATGGTTAATTTGAAATCACGAAGTTTTGATTATAACAAACAAGTTGGTTTTATTTACTAACGAGTTGAATTCAAGTGATTATAGTCTTTCAAAGCGTACAAAGGAAAATTGATCAATGTTCCTCAAAAGATCAAAATCTATCATCACAAATTAGACTTCTGAAGAAAGTCAAGATCGAAGCCACCTTCAAGAAATTAAGAGCCAAACTTCGGAGCAAGATCAAATACTTGTTTTCTTAGCTAAGAATGTGAAGGTACTAGCACCTTGATATATGACATGATTGACAATAGCTCAAAATCGCTCAATGCATTAAAAACAACTTGGTGCATTAAAAAGCGATACGAATACGATGATTTGATCAAGTGAAACTTTTAAAAATAACTTTTAGACTTGTAAAATATATTTTTTTTATCTTGAAAAGTTAGTGAAAATGTTGTTTGAAAGACCATACTTTTCAAAACCCTCAAAGCAGAACAAACAACGTCAAAACGAGGACCGTCAAACTGCTGGGGCAGTCGACTATAGCCAAAATCGGTGGTCGACCAAATTTTTCTAACGGTCCAAAATTTAACCGTTCTGACTTCTAATTTTTCCTATATACACGGCTATATTGGTCATTCAAAAATTGGCGGTCGACCAAACTGGTCATCCGGTTTGACAGAAAATTTGACGTTTTTCACTTCTATAAATACCCACTTGTGATTTATTACAACAACTTTAAAGCATTCAATTGAGATTCTTTCGAGTTAAAATCGCATTGATTTATCATCTTACTTATTATTATCAAATCATTTTTGTTTTGAAAAACTTTTGATTGATTTCAACTTTGAAAATCATTTTGTTCATTAAAATTTTTCAAATCTAACTCTTGGGCTTATTCATTGCTATATAGTAAAGTATTAGCCTACTTCTCTTTTTGTACTCAACCTTGAATTTATCATTCATTAAGAAGAGAAGATTTCATTTGCAAATTTATTAGAATTGTGGGTCATGTTGAGGTCCCGAAAAGCTCAACGTTGTAAAATGATCGGTGTTCCATGTTTGTAAGTCATCAAAAGCTTTGTAAAGGGTTGAATTGCACCATAAATCAATCAATATAGTGAAAAAGGCCTTGTTCGTGAAGGAGAGTTTGGTAATGGGGACATAAATCTTGTTTGGGATCGAACCTCCATAACTACATCGTCTGCATTCTCTTCCTTTTTACTTGCCGTCTTTAGATTGCTCAAATTACTTGTGCTTAATTATTTTTGTATTTGTGCACATTTGTTGAATTGTTATATTTGCTAGTATATTGTTTTAAGACTTGAATTTATCTTTAAAAAATATTGAAAACCACATCCCTCTTGGTTAATTATTCTTGGGCTTTCACTCAAGTTATTTTATATGCTTGTTTGAAATTCTCACGCCAAGCATACTGTTAATTATCTTCCCCAAGGCTGCTGAACAGTGTGTTTCCTCGTACTTTCTTATTGTACATGCGTGCATTGTTCCAAGTTTTGATTACATACCATGTTTTTCTTTATGATGTTTTGTCTAAATTTATATGGAAAATTTTCTTTAAATATTATTGTTTAATAATTTCCACTACCTATTTGAAACACCTTCTTAAGGTGACACTAAAAAATTGAATTAAGAGTGGTCAAATTTCAAATATCGTTTAAATATGAAAAAATAATAAACATATATAAATTTGAATATCCTTTCTTAACAAGAACGAAAACATTTAAGCCATTGTTTGACACCCTTCAATAATTAAAAAAGTTGTTGGTCTCATGAAATATACGATTAAAATAAATTTGTTAACTTTGTGAATGTGCTAAAAAACTCCATCATTTTTTCTATATTTCATTATATTTTAGGTTTTCCCTTTAAATGATAAACTCGAGAATATATTAGCTCAAGATGGTCACTAGGAAAATTTTGAGCATTTAATAGGATTTGATTGGAGTTTAGGACCCGAATTCACAAAAACGTGATTGCATGAAATTCATAATGTTAGTCATGTAGGTTGCTTTGTCTAACCAGTAAGAATCAATGCCTTATTTTTCCACAACCATCGTCCAACATTGTAATTTTCTAGATATCTCTATTGTCACGGAGAATGGATTCATTATGCTTGCATTTTATTTAAATTTTTGGTGTAACAAAATTGCAATAATAAAGGTCCAATGTTATTTGGATGATTAGATCGAGGACGATCTTTAAACCTGTTTTAAAAATATAAAGAATTATACAAAATTTTCTTCTTAAAAATGGAACCAACTAAACCATTCCAGTTTCTTCTTAACCATAACTTTTTAGCATTGATCAGAGCTGAATCAACCACATGAGAATTTGAGGAAAAGAGTGGCGGCTTCATCATTAAAGATGGATAGTTTCAACATAATTTGACCAAAGTGAAAGAAAAATTAAAATTTAGTGATTAATTTATTAAATAATATAGTATGCTGACCAAAATGAAATCATAGGTTGAAATGGAGAACTTGTTAGTTTATTATTGTAGTAAAATTATCTTCAAATATATAGATACATATATTTTTTTTAGCAGGAAAAAAAAAATTTCGTGTAAATTTTTTTTTTTTTTTTTTTTACATATTAGTCCGGCCCGTGATTCAATCCTGGATCTGTCCATTGGCATGCCCCCAACGCATTACTCTTTATCCATTCCAATATATAGAGTTAGTCAAGCAACCGATAAATAGTAATTTGATCGGTTAAATTGTTAATTATCTTCCGGAAGGCTGCTGAATGGTGTGTTTCCTTGTAGTTTCTCATTGTACATTATGCATAATTCAATGTTTTTCTAACTTCAAGTGCAAGTGCATTTTGTTTTTTTTTTTTAACAATACACGTTTAAGGCGGCACCTTAGAAATGATAAAATCTAAAATACTACTTAAATATGAAATATAATAATCAATGTATAAAGATTTAGACTATTATTTTGTTTGTTAGTTAGAAATGCAAGCACACATTCACAACAAACTGGGGCCTAATGTTCAAACTAAGAATTAACCTAGATTATGAACAATAAAAGATTTGAGAAAAAAATGATATTATGTAAGTGTTAGAACTCACGAGTCTACCGTGGTTGTAGTTATTGTAATTATTATGCTCTAAGTTCAATCAATTTTGGACGTAAACACATTTAATATGATTAATGCATTAATATTTATAGGAAATCTATTATGTAATTGAATTATTATCTTGACAAATTAAATTAATAGAGTTCATAGATTCAATTCTTGGTAATTTGTTAATCACAAGGAGTTGCAATTAGAGGTATCAATCCGGGTGGTCCGGACCGGGTCGGCCCGCCAACATATGAGCCCGGTAATGGCCCGTGTGAAAATTAGTCCGCCCGCTACGGGTTACGGGTCGGTCCACAATTTTGGACTACAATTCAGTCCCGCCCGCTGACCTATTCGGGTCGAGCCCATGCGGGTCACGGGTCACGGTATATTCCGATTTAACCCGTATAATTGTATAAATAAAATTATAAAAATATAGAATTTTTCATATTTATAGCAATTTTTTTTTTTTAAAATGTAAACTAAGAATTGAACAAAATGATAAATTCATATTTATACCAAGAAATGTTTACATAGAATTCAAATTTAATGTTACATGAATTATTTATAACTTTGAAAAG
>CAIGRQ010125392.1:0-10024 GCA_903798375.1 Fraxinus sp. D2006-0159 | reverse complement strand
GACTCGCGCAGCCAATCGATTCGCCTGTCGTCTCTCCGTCGAGCTCCTCTACGGTTTGGGTTTCAATTAATTGGGGATTTGGATTTTGATCTTGGATTTGGTTTTGCTTGTACTAATGGGTTGTAAATTGGCCATTGAGCCTTATTGTTTTACAAAAAAAGGCACAAAAAAGCAGTTCACTGGAACAAAAAAACACAAAGGAAAAAAAAAAATTTTGATTCACCAATGCCAACTGCCTTCTCCATTTCTTCCCGGCGAAACTTCGACGTCCCGGCGGACCCAGCACGGGCGGCCGCGGGGGCTGGCCAGGTGCTGGGTCCGCCCCTGCTGATACTCCCGATTTCAGTAGTCATGACATTGATGTTTTCCCAGCTTTCAATTTATTTTCCTCTTTTTTCCGTTTTTCCTGTACCATTTATACATCTATAAAACTTGTAGGAATAGTTGAAATAAAATTTCTATTATTCCTCTCTCANGCTGGGTCCGCCCCTGCTGATACTCCCGATTTCAGTAGTCATGACATTGATGTTTTCCCAGCTTTCAATTTATTTTCCTCTTTTTTCCGTTTTTCCTGTACCATTTATACATCTATAAAACTTGTAGGAATAGTTGAAATAAAATTTCTATTATTCCTCTCTCAATATTAGGGTAATTCTTCAACTGCACGATTACTTGCATGGATTGGTAGTTCCCAAGTTATTGAAACGAGTACTTCTCATAGATGTTCGATTTCTGGCAGCTAAACCGAGAACAAACATCTGTGATCCGTTTCACATTCTCAGGCAAGTCCACACTTGGCTGAAAACCATGAAAAAAATGAAATATCTAAGCCAACTTACAGTTCGTTTAGATAAACTTTGGACCTTGGAGAGCTCAATATCTGGGGCAATCTGCCTCCGCTTTTCATGAATGAGAACAAGTGCACATTTGCACATGAAGTACAGAAGTAGCACACCAAGAGAAAATATCACAATTGATTCAACCACAATTGCTGATCCTAAAACTGTACCACAAAACAAAGCTAACATTAATTCTTGTATTAATACTTTCACGTCGGCTATGAAACAATATTCAGCGTCGGTTAGACAATTTAGCAAACAAAATTGCAAAAGTATATGCATCAAAACCAATAACATGTAAATGCTGAAAAAGTTTCACAAACACTTGAAATCTGTTGAAGATATGGAAAGAATAATCTCTATGGATTATTCTTTCCATATCTTCAACAAAATCTAAAGAGTAGCGATCCTTGTATCTTACAATGAGCTGCTAATGGACTAATTGGTCTTCGTCTTATAAGACTTATTGTAGACTCGGCAAGAAGAGGCATTGACATCATCTCTGTACAGTTTGGGTAGCATCCGTAGTTTCCCATATCGTTTACTGTGACTGTTAAGACAGCGTTATGTTCACCATCCTGTTGAGGAAAAATGTTAATTCTATCATATAACACTATAACATGTATGAGCAGTTGTTTCATCCGAAGAACAAGTTAGATCGATAGCCATGTTATGGTTGCAAAAGTAAATTATATTATTAAGTATATTTCTTTATGCAAGAAAATGAAGAGTGCTAGTAAACTCACATGGTATAACAGTTGTTCCATAATACTGTTGCAGTCATTGATTGTACCTCGGATTCGGATACCTTTTGCTTTAACCAAAAAGTGCTTCGAGATGGTAACAAATGTTTGAAGAGGTTGCCACTGATAGCTTGTCTTCAACTTCAATTCGGTTGAACTAATGAGATCTGCTGGAAGGTTCGTTGACAAAAGTCCAGAGCTCACTTCCAAGGAGAAAACGACCAAAAAGCGAGACCAGTTGCCTAAAGATCACTTGAGTATCAGGTACTATATCTATACTCAAAGTTCAACAAGCATTTATGCATGTATTTTACGTCAAATTCATCTGACCTTCGTATATTATTTTCGAATCCTTCTACTCTATCTATTCTTAAACATACCAGGAAAATTCAGGAGGTCTGGATCTCCGATGAAGTCAAATTTCTCTCTCTGTCTACCAAAGATAGGTGCCTCATCATTCTTTTCATCCAGGATAACGAATGAGGGAATATTAATAAAAGGTGGATCGTTGATTGGTTGCACATAAACCGGAACATTTAAGTCATTCTTTCCATTTTTGTTGATTGTAGAAATTCGGAGTGTATCAGCACCATAGAAGTTCTCCTTTCTAATCCATAGACAAGCAAAGATAACAAGTTGGAAACAAGCTTTATAGTCAAAAGAAGGTATTTTGTAAGCCCATATAGATATATGAAGTTATGAACTTTCACAAACACACGTGTATATATACCATGCCATTCAAATAGGAAAACGATGAGTTCAGTTAGTTGTACCCGAAGTATTGGATTGACTGAAGAGCAAAGTTGATTACATCAACACAGCCTACTATAGTTATTTCTTTATCCATTCCAATGTCTTTGCTGATAGAAAATTCATTCCATCTTGGATGCCAAAATTGCATTGGCATAGGAGAAAGCAGAAGTTCTCCAGACAGTGAACTGAAAGTAACAGTGATATTTTCTTCCAGATCCGAGTAAACAATTGCAAATCCCAAGAAACCACTGCATAGAGACCAAAAAATCAATAGCATTTGGATATATTCCCGCTCGTATATTTTTTAGTTTTATAGAATAACATAAGAGTACAAATAGCATCTTACCCGAACTTGGGATTGACTACATCTTCTGTAGCTTGCAATTGACTTGGAATGGAAACAAACCGAGGTGGTATGCAGAGAACAAATAAATTTACAGCACCCGAAGCAACATTTCCATTTATATCAGCTATTGTATACAAGAAACAATCATTTCCGTAAAATCCTTTATGTGGAGTATATCTAAAGAGATGTCCATACTGTAGAAGTGAACCATGAGTGGGCTGCCAAGATGTGGTATATCAATTAAGGTTCCAGAAGAAAACTTTTCACTCGAACTTTGAAAGCAGCACATTTAACTGAAATCTGAAATCCTACATGCTCGTGTGATAGTACTAAATTAAGCTTTTAAATAAATTAGCGCGTAACTGGTTTCCAAGAAATGGCATTCTATTTATTCCATTAGCATATATACAAGGCAAAATCTCAACATCAAAGATAGTTATTCTAGCTGGTAGAATAGGAAAGAAGGATTTATTATGAACTCATAAATTTAGTTACAATTTCTATTATTTACAAAAGAGGAACTCGAAGGTATAAGTTAATCCCCTTATATTTTCTTCAACACTGGCTCGATCCCTTATATTTTGCATATTGCTTACCTTTGAATATTCCACAATACTTGCATTGCCACCAGCAAAGTAATCATTTTCTAGAACGTTAAAAGCAGCTGACTCATCCTCCCATACAGAAACTGTATCATTGTAGAGTTTAGGAAAATATTCACCTAAAACAGATTGGATGTCATTTAGTATTAGCAATATAAATGTGGTGCTGAGTGAGAAAACTGAGTTCAGATTTTTATAGTACAGACACAAATCAATTATTACACATGCACGTGCATTCAGAGCTCAGAACTTACCACTATACACATTCACCCCAAAGGGACACGGGATGAAACGGTTACCATCATATGAAGTGCATAACTCATACGTGCCAACATCATTTGCCAGGTAGCTACCAGTATAAGATCCATCATTGTTATCAAGAAACGTCCACGTGGAAGAAGCAGATCTGTTAATTGAAGCAATCTCTAATTTCAACTTTGATTGTTGTAACAGGACAGGATTATGATATGAATCCATGAGTCGTACAACTATATCATTTTTAATCAGCTTTGACACTTTTGGTGCAAATTTCACAACCCCAGAGAGCGATAAATTAACCTTGCCTGCAGTCAATCAATGAACCTATCAAGAATCTTTAGTCCACCCTACCAAACATGACATGACAATAGCAGTGGGATACATAATATTTAACACGCCAAGGACTATTACCTGGACTTACTTCCTTTCTAATTGTATGTCCACCATTCAATGGAATGTTTCCACAAAATACACAAATTTCATATAGACCACTCTTCTCGGGTACATAAATGACATCGAAGGCACTAGCTTTCTGATTCCAGTTTCCAGCAGACTGCATCCAGAAACCCAATATATCAGTAGTACTGTATCCTGCAGCACATAATATATATATAAGGAATGTATAAGTATACTTACATCGTTCTTTGTGCTGAATATTGGAGCAGAATCAATTTGCATACGATTGATATCATTCAGTCTACCAGCATATAAACTACCTGTAGGACAGATGCACCCTCCCACTTATAAATAACCGATGATAATTTTTTTAAACCAAGAATGGATAATCACTCTTTTTACCGTTGACAGTCTCCCTTATACGTATACTTGGCTGTATAATTTGGGAATCAAATTCATGCACAATTTGTACTTGAAGCCTTTCTAACTCAACAGGAGCAGGATATAGATAGGCATCTTTAAGAAACACGGAAAACTTCGCAGCACAGCCAGCTACAGAATTATTTAGACCAGATCCATTGACAATGCTGTTCATTCCGTCGCAATAACCTATTTAAAATAATGCAAAAGATAAAAGATTTTAAACATATAACGTGAAATATAAATAAGACTAAAAGTGGCCTTTGATTCTTGGCTAATAATTCTGACTCTGCCTTAAGATAAACAACTTTTAGCATTTAAGCTGGTTTGAATGCATTTTATTATGATTATTTTAAACATGTATCCTCCACAAGTGACAGAAAATGGAAAATTGAAGAGTAGACGAGCACCTATATAAACAGTAAAATCATATGGCATATTGGAAATTAAAGTATTCTTCTCCTTATTGGATATCATGAGCATAAAGTTTCCCGGTTCCTCTAGGCTGAAAGAAAAAGATTGTATTCCTTGCCCAACATCTTTGAAGCGCAGATCCGCCACTGGCATGGACAAGTTCGTCCCTTTCTCAATAACTTCAATATCAAATGCATAAAAACCCGAAACCAGATTTCCAAATTGATCATGCTGGTGTATGAAAGCTTCCATCATAGAAAATAATTGGAAGGACTTTGTTTCAATATCCCATTGAGCAATACAAGTGGAGACATCCAGTTCTCCTGTAAAGGAAGATTATGGAATTGTTTCACTGGGAAGGATAAAAAAAGCTCATCATATTAATTCTTTGCACAGAATAAATACATGTTAACAAAAACCCCGCAAAGCAGAAATGAGCTCAATAGAATGGAATCGCTAACAAAAATTCTGAATTTGGTTTTGTGCTCACATGAATCACCTGGATAAACCTTGAATGGTAATGGAGAGAGCTGAAATGTTTGGTTGTCGACTTCTACATGAAGTAAGAGGCTTCCGGCAGTGGCTGCAATAAACTCAATGCTAAGGTAGCCATACTGATTCCAACCTCTATTGGTCACGTTAAGCAAACTTGCATTGGAACCATTTGAGCGAAATGCAGACAACGAGAAGTTATAGAAACGTAGTCCCTCACTTGCAGAAGTGACATTGTTCCCAAATGCATCTTTAGGAAGTATCAAAACTTCAGCTTTTGTTCCGGCTATGAATTCGTCCTCTCCATCCTTCCACGACACAATTCCGGCTGCTGGATACATTTGACCTTCACAATGACAGTATAGACATTACTGATGAAATACACAAGGTCAAGATTGAAGTACAATAAGCGTTTTCATAACTACAAGAGTATTTCTTAGCTACTCTAACTGGCTTAGAAATGCTATTCCTATTTTCTCGTGGTGAAGGTTCGTATCATTAAACTATATGTACAAACCTATATTGCTAAAACCTGATATATTCATCTCTTTTATTCAATAGACCACAAAATACACTTTGAAAGGTCATTTTCATCGTTTATCTTAACATTGTTTGGCATTCATGGAGATATCTATGCTATTATCGCATCACTTTGTCATCACATTCAAAAAATGCGCAATAACAATCAGAAACATCCTTGTACAACGAGAAGTAGTATGTACAAGACTTTTGAGTAAATATGTGGAGGAAAATCCAATTAATGGCACGGTACGAATCACAAAATAGGCAAACAGCATCATTGTGGAATGACAAACTGCAATTAACAGTTTTAGAAACACATTCTGATATGTTTATGGCACAAGTGACCAATTCATCTTCCAAGAACACATTAAGGCAATCTTATTCAAATAGGAAAAAAATAAAATAACTAGGCCTTATTCATGGTAAATTAGGGCCGCCTTCATAAATCCTTTTTCACCAAATGTATTCGGTTCTTTGTTAAATCTACTGGAAAAGCAAGCAAAAAAAAACTAGCAAATAATTATGATAAAATAAAAATCAAACCTGGAGTAACTTGAAAATGCAGTGAAGAATCCAAAACATGAAAATGTTCATCAGTGATAAGCACATTGAACAAGCCAACCATAATAGGAGTAAATAAAATCCTCCAGTTTCCAATATCTGCAAAATCAAAACTTGAAGACACCCCAGAAATCAAAGAACTGTTGCCCATCTTATCATTCACTGTAATATTTGGATTAAATGGAAGTTTGTATTTTCCACTATCATAATTCCCAAGAACAATCACTTTAATTGTTGCAATTTCACCAGCCACGAATGTGTCATTGTTATTCAACCAACTGAATGCAAAATTAGGCATTTTTACACTATCTGCAACAAGAAAAGAAGAAGAAGAACGTTAAATGAACCTTCGTCCTAATAAACTCAATATTTTAATACCAATATGTAAAACTGTGTGGGATATGAATGGGCAGTTGAAATTATGTACCTGATTTTGTAAGTTGAAGAGTGAGAGAAATGGTGAAGAAAATGACGAGTAATGAATTGTAGAACAGGATTTGGATTGCCATTTTCTTGAAGATTGTGAATTCAATAAAGGGAAGTAAAGAATTTTCTTGGTGGATTATGAAACTGAAGTGGGCAAATTTGAAGCGGGAGAAGTTTGAATACAGTAACTGCTATAGGAAGAAAGGCAGTTGTGGCCATTAATCCACGCCCAGCACCGTTCCAATGTCTTAAAACCGACTCGGACATCCACCCAAAATAGTAGGCAAGTACGAAGTGACATGGAGCAGTTATCATGGTTCGATAACTCATCATGTTCATGTTACAAAAGTACCATGACCTAAAGAAGTAAGCTCCATTAGCAAAACTAAAGAAGCGAAGCGTTCATATTCAGCACGATTTGAGCAATGTGAGAAATGAAATTGTGCGATAATTTGCGAATGTGTTCTCCCTTCTTCAATCCAATATGGAGAGACATGCTCTTAGTCTTAGAGGTGCTTATGGTTTTAGGATAAGAGACCTTTGCTATGTCTGCTCATGAAGAAGGGTACAGGAAAAATAGTCAAATTCAATAATGAATTTTAATCTCATTTTATGGGTCACAACTTTTATTAACTTTTCAACCACATATTTCATTATTTTTTATGAAAAATACCAAAAATCTTATTTTTAAAAAAATCAAATTTCCACAATTTTCTTTGCTACATTTTTAAATCAATAAATATCAAAAGTCAAGAATTAGAACCTCATTTCGACTCTGTAATGGGCCTTTTGGGCCCAATTTAGACCTGAAATATCAGGAAAAGGATGATAGCGGAAAGAGAAAATTTCGAAGGTAAGAAATTAAGCATCACTCATTTCAAAATTAAGATACAAAGTTTAAAACTTAAAAATAAGATATTAATTAAGTTTTATTTATGAAATAATTACTAAAAATATTTTATAAATTAAATATATTAAGGTCACAATTATGTAATTAATTGTTCATAAATTATTTTTCAGTCGCGTATAATTTTTTTTTATAGGTTACAAATTATTTCATGGTTACAGATCGAATATTTTATCGGTCACAATTTTTTTATCGGTTACAAATCAAAAAAATTATAGGTCACAATTTATCGATTATAAATCACAAATTTTATAAGTCACAATTTATTACACGATAAAAAATTATCAAATTATTTGTCACAAATTAATAAATTCTTAGGTCACATCTTATTTATTGGTCACAAATCACAATCAATCAAATAATTTGTGACCACCACCAACACTTCTCACCACCATTTTACCATTACCTTCAGTCGCACTGTTGCCAACACCTTCCCACTACCTCCCAGGAACACCATTGTCGCTACGCCACTGTCGACGCTACTTCCAACAAACTTCCATTTTCAACTTCAAAACTACTACTAGTACCCCACCACCAACAAATCACCATTTTTAACTACAAAACTACCACTAGTGTCAATGTCAATGCCAGCGCCGCTACCACCGTCACTACCACATGCATTGCCACCATCATCTTACCATCAATGTCATGGCCAGCAGATGCAACAGCACCACCTCATGTACCAAAAATCACAACTAACATCTCCATCACATCACATCACAACCGCCACACCAACCAAAAAAATCTCCAAACCCACTACCGTCGCTATCGCTGCCACTAAATCATTGCCATCGCCTTATCAAATCCACAGTAGACTACAGTCCATAATTGTGACGCCACTGCAAGCTCTGTGTGTGTGTGTGAGAGACGCCGCATGATGAGCACAGTATCACACGCAGTTGTTGTGGCTTCCAATGGTAAAGTTGTTGTGTGTCATCACCTGTTATGCGACAACGATAGATTTCTCGACAACAGTAGATGAGAGATGATGAAGAGGATAGATAAAGAAAATAGAAATGAAAAATGATTTATGGTTAGGGTTTGGGTTGGATGGGGTGGGGTGTGGTGGGGTGTGGTGTGGTGTGGATTAAATTATTTTTATAAGATTATTATTAATATTTAAAAATTCTATTATTATCTTATTTTTGTAGAAACAAACGTTAAATCTGATTTTTAAAATGTATTTTTTAAAAGTAGGCATCCACGTAATTTCCATTAGAAGAAAATCAATAATCGAAGCTGTAAACCTTTACATTCTAGTGCTAAATTTGTCAATTTCTCCAATATCTTATGGATCAAAAGAGTCTTTCGCCTAAATTGATTGATAAAAATTAAATTAAATTGATTTCAAAAATGAGAAAAATAATAATTTTAATTTTTTTTTCATGGAATCCAAAAGATAAATTCCAATTTAAAAAATTGATAGCATATTAAACCAACAAAATGAATAACTCAATTATATAATTTTGATAATTTGGGGATAAAGTAGACCAGCTTAACAATTATTTAAATAAGAAGCGTTCAATTTGGATCTCGATTCAATCTGTAGTGATATGCTGATTGAATCATCTAAAGGAGTATGGTAGAAAAGTATCGACATGGACTAGAGAAGCGATGAAGCAATTATAGACGCTGATATAATTTTCAATAAGTTAATATCAAAATCAGTCCTTATCGTTTTTATTAAAATCTCAAGTTTGATACAAATACCCTTTTTTTATTATGATGGATACAAGTTGATGAGTTCTAAATTAAAACGTATCGTTTCATGTTCGTCAAATCTTTTAGGCTTTTTGCAAATTAGTAATGAATTTGCAAGTGACACATTTCCACTAGCAAAAGTAACTAAAACTGGAGACGGGAAGGGAATTTTTAATTAAAAAAAAATAGAGATATTTGCGAGAATAAAATCTTTGCCAGTTGGATTCAATTCTTTGTAACTTGACTCATATTCTATAAAGTTAGGGACAAAGTGTTACTTTAAAACTATAGAATCAAGAACAATGATAGATTATTTTACTTACTTTCTAGCTTGTATAATTATTGCTTGTATAATTATTTTAGAAAGATATTTGAGGCTAGACAGATCATGTGATTCTTATCCTAACTTAGACTATGTTTGGTAACATTAAGATTTTCGTTCACATTCTTCTACTCAATTTCAACCACACATTCTTTAATAAAATAATATTTTCTATTATGTTAATAATGTTTCCTTCTTTTTCAACCACACATTCTCCATCAATCTACTATTTCAGAATACACTCTTTCAAAATAATGTGGCTCAAACACACCCTTAATATTATATTTCGACGTATACTATTTTAAAATTTATTAAGGAAAAG
>CAIGRQ010125344.1:0-11208 GCA_903798375.1 Fraxinus sp. D2006-0159 | reverse complement strand
TAAAAAAAAAAAAAAAAAAAAAAAGCAATTGAACCCAACAAACATCAAATTAGCTCAAATCACCCAAGCCCATGAATTATATACAACAATCTGTAGGATTTTGATGTTTAGGAAAATACAAAATCAAAATAAATTTTTCGTAAAATTGCAAACTATATACTTCAAGTCCGAACTATATAGAGAGCTAACAAGATTTGGGGTTTTTTAAGCCGGTGTTCGTGTCGAGAGAGAGAGAGAGAGAGATGATCTAATAAGTACCAATACTCATCAAATCTTTATCCATTAATGAATAAATATGATATGTCATTGGTGCTCATTAGATTTGTGTGTGTATTTTTTTTTTTTTTTTTGAAGAATATGTATACAGTTCAAAGAATGCATCATTTTATTTATTTATTAGTTTAGAGTATTTAAAATAATATTAAATTTTGAAAAATGTGGGCATATGCTTCGCATAGCCATGTATATATTTGTAAAACTTGATGCTCGATCAAAATGCATTGTCATGTATTACTTATTTTAGAACCTTGTATAAAAAAAGTTACATTCAACGCTTTATAGGTCACATATAATTACAGTGAATACATGTCTGATCAGAAACAATCACAGTTAATATAGATCTGATCACATACAGTCACAACTAACATAAACCTAGTTACGAACAACAACAATTCATACAGACCTAATCACAAACAATAACAGTTATACATACCGATCACAAACAACGATTAATATAGACATGATCACAAACAATCACTGTTAACACAGAAATCCTCACAAATAGCACAAGAAACATTTAATAGGTCACAATCTTGAAGACTTTCGAAATATAGACTCCTATTAAAAACTCATGACCTGATCACAAATGGACTCTTCTTAAAAAGTTATGAACATGTTAACACATGCCTATTTACAAATTGTCACTGCTAACATAAGTCTGGCCACATATAGTCACAATTAACATAAATCTGATCACAAACAGTAATAATTAATATGATCTTGGTCACAAAACAATTACTGCTGACACATACCCGTTCACAAACAGCACATAAATGGAATATACTTGATAGATGTTATCTCAAAATTGACAGGAATGAAAGAGGAATAACTTGATTTTGAAATGTGGAGATCCAGACTGTCTAGATGTTCTGGCAATTCTAATTGATTGAATCTCAAAATCAACGACAACATTGTGTCTTGATTAGTGGAAACATGCTGTTGATGAAGTAGAATCATCAATTTATAGCCAATTTATACAATAAATTGTTGGAGATTTTTTGTAATGAAATGATGAATCGTCTTTAGATAGAAAAAGCAAGGGGTAGGGATAAATGTAAGGTGAGAGAGGATATATGTGAGGTGCGAGGGTTTCTTATAAAAAAAAATGAAATAAAACCTATATTTTAAGATGAAGACAATGATTACTAATTATCCTTATTTTAAGTTACAAAATATATCTTAGTCTTATATTTATATTAAATTAAGGCGTGATTTTTGAAAATTTTCTCCAAATTTAGCCCCTATTTGATACACATTCTTTCAAATTTTATTTTCAATCACACATTTTTCAATAAAAAAAATATTTTCTACACATCAGTAATTTTTTCTTATTTTTTAACTACATATTTCCCATCATATTACTATTTAAAATACATTATTTCCTCAATAATATCCATCAAACACACCCTTAGTAATTGTGGAATGATATTCTTCATGTCTAGCAGTTATGTATTCTTTTTCTAAAAATTTTGATTATTTAAATTTAAAAATACTCTCTATAATACATAAGACGTTCTTTATAAATAAAAAATCTCTTGAAAATGCTTTATATATTTCTCCATTATATTTAACAAAAAGTCCAAATTGTCAATAATTATAATCATAAGTATATAATACTATTACAGATGCTAAGTTAAATATCTCTTTAACCACAATAAATTGTATAAATATATATTCAACTAATTTAACTACAGTTTTCTAAAATATACAAAAAAATTCTGAAGGCCATCAACCTACTCCACAATCACTCTATAATGAACACAAGTTGTTCATCCAATGCGGTTCTACCAAAGTCATAGAAGGTGAAAAAAAATGGTCATTTCTAAGTAATTATCTCGATCAATGTAACTGCAGCAAAGACGAGAAAGAGAGTGCCACCAATGTAAGCAATAACCTGTTCAAGAGACAATTGTTGACTTTTTATCAGAACATGTAAAATGCGTAGACCAGTGAATATTTGATAATCAGTTTACATGAGAAATTGAGAATTAACGGTGTGATAGATTCTCAGGCGCAGTCGTTATGTATGAAAATGGGACGAGCAGCAGAAATCAAACACTTCACATCTAAGGATATGTTAAGATGAGTGTTTACTTTTGTCTTCTGGGGCATACATGCGACTGTTCGACTGTTAAATAATGACCACCAAGCCACATGATTCAGAGGACAAAGTTTCCAAGATGAGGGATACTAATGTGCAAAATGCAATCAAGAAAATGCCATTGTGCAAGGTCGCAATCAATTGACAGAATATTGTGTTGACAGGGTGAATACTGGTTCATCTACGTGTTTACCATTTTGATTGATTAATAAAGACAGTAAGCTAACCTTCTCGGATAAGTATGTCCCCAGAAAAGAACCTCCTAGAACAGCGAGCTGCAGATATAAATTGGTATTAATCAGCAAAATATGCATATATGACCATGTATGAAGAGTTGAAATTTATGGAAAACTACCAAGTACTAGAGATTCCAGAGCTAGATCTGTGTTAAGCGTGTTTTATTGCAGAACTGCTTAGAATTATTTTTGTGAGTTGCCATTAATTACGGTCCTATGGAAATATTGACGGGCTACAGCTGACAGTTTAAATTTGAAACTTGAATTTACCAATGTTGCAGCTCCGTGACCAGCTAATGCACCTGCAATGACTCCAAGAGGCGACGAGGCAGCAGCAAGGGCTGCAAGAGAGCATATCACATTAATGCTGGTCGATAAAGAATGCAACTTGCGTGGTCTAAAACAAGTAGCATATGTGTTCTGTCCACATAAAAACACGGATACTTTGAAAATAATTCAGAAGTTCAATGGTATTCCACGCCTCGTGTTCAGAATGATTCTTTTAGATGGTAGATTGTACGATTCCTAATAGTGTAATATTCTAATCTAGAAGAGTTTTTCTTCTGAAATGACAAGCAACCAAGATTTATTGCATCGCAAATGAGTGATATATAATGTTGTGACTGTAAAAATACAAGCAGCATCCATTTTTTTTCTAGACATGCAAACTTCGATTCAAAGATTATAGACTTCTTAACTAGTTGATGCACAAAACTGAGAAATTCTAAAAATTTAATATTCTGGTTACTGAATTTAGATGCTATATAACAGAGTTTTCAACTCACCAATTGTCGAGAAAAATGATTTATCACCCCATTCGGCAACAAAAACTAGCAGGAAAGTGCTGAAGACTGTGTTTGCAGCAGCCAAAATACCCGCACCAGATCCGGAAAGTTCTGAAACTGCCAGCTCTGCCTGGAATGTTGAGCAAACATTTCTAAAGTTAGAAGTGTGAGCTTCTCAAACAAAACAATTGTGGCATCTTTAGTGAGATAGATTAAAATTTAAATAGTACTCGTTGATATTAAACAAATAAACATAGTTAACAAACATTGTTAGTATGATCTAATACTGCATACCAAACATGCACTTGAGTGCTTCAAGTTTAATTCCACACTTCGATATGTATATAATGGACTAATTTAACACTGAAACTCAGATAAAGATGCAGGAATGTGATCGGAAATCTTTATTTGTGATGAAATTAAATTAATCGCTTTTGCATAAATGCAAAAAAATATTAAAAGTAAAATTTCCACTTGGATCATAACCATAGGACACCATGCAACTTGGAGCGCAATTTGCTAATTCATGTAACATCTTGAACATGTAAAAACATAGCATCAGGATTGATTTTGGCTGAAGTCTCAACTAGATCTTATCATTAATTAGCAGAAGATTCACCTCCTTTTGTTCTTCTTCTGCTTTTAGGCCATCGCCAGAGGAGGCTTCAAGCAAGGATGAAATACCAAAATATACCTGTGATCCGTCAAAATATCCATGCATGTGAGTAAATTTCAACAAAATTAATGTTTTTTTTCCCTGTTCTCAAGGTCATGTAAAAATGTCAAATGGTCCATGAAGTTTTGGTCTGTTCTTTTCTAGCAAAGGTTTCAAATCCCAGGATTACCAGAAGACAAACTGCAGCAAGATCATCAATGGGCAAATCAGCATCACCAAACCTGCATTCAGAAACCATGAAAAGTTGAAGTCTGATATGCGCATTTACATCAAGGCTTGTGAAGGAAATATTTCAAAAGAATATGCTAAATAAAGAAAATAAAGGATTCTGCTGGTGATATACATAAGCAAAGGGAATTAGTTATTCATTAACAGCTGCCTCACATAAAGATTATGACAGAAAAATCAAGGTATAATAATTCATTAATTCCAGAAGTCATACAGGTGTAGACATGCTGGTATAAAAAAAATTATTACTGAACAGGTCAAAAAATATACCATCTCTTAGGATACAGGATACAGAACATAATTTTATAGTTTTTTATTGCATGGACCTTATGTCCCACAAATATTCAGTTTAACCTTTTAGCCCTTTTTTCTATTCATCAGAGTGAAGAAAAGTGTAAAATTGAAGCATCTGATATGTAGTTTTAGCAATATTGTATATAGTTCCCTTTACTTCCAGAATGTCATATTCCAAATAGTCCTAGCAGAAGAAATTACATTACTGAAGTTTTTACTGGTTTACTGAGGTAATAATAATGCAGAAAACAAAAATCAGGTACCAATATGATAATATAAACTCAACTTGATATAGCTCCTTATATATATATAGAGAGAGAGAGATGGTTAACCTGAACGGGAGGACACCATCAACAAAGTGAAAAGTTCGTCCAAGAAAAACAGATATGATAGTCATTACCCTGTTCATGATACAAGAAGCCAACTGTGAATACAAAGGAATAGACGTTACTGCAATTTCAAGACATGTACAAAATATTAATGTCCATGCTGAAGATAAATAAGAAATTTATCATGGTATAGAAGTAGTTTGATTGTTTTTGAAGATTGGATATGGTGATTTTTAATATTCGAAGAATATCCAAGATTTCTGAATGGTCCTCAAGTCTGTCCAAACAAGAAACATAGGCTCCTTTATAATACGATTGCAGAACTTCAAAGGTCTATCTGTTATGCATTGCACCATAAAAGTAGCAATTTATAAGGCTTGACTAGCAATCCGCATGGGAACTTGGTTAATCTTGGCTAAAATCTCCATAATCATTTCCAGGTAATTTTTAAAGGTAAGAAATATTCGGTTCCCATATTTTATAAATATATGTCAACATTATATTGCCAACAGAAGGAATTTGTGTTTAACCACTTCATGTAGAAGCTTAATCTCTTAGAGAGGAGACAAATATCTATTGAAATTGTCTTCAACACTCCCCTCGTGTGTAATCAGATTTATAATTTAATCAGGGCATGATATGTTCACGATTTTCATAAATGAGTGGCACAAAAACTGAATTCAGGACCTGTTCTTGTTTTAATACCATATTGAACCACCTCATATGAAGACTTGAGCTATTAGAGAGGGACAAATTTATTTATTTAAGTTTTACCTTCTAAGATTTTCATTCATGACAATCAACTTCTGAGATGTTCACTTTTAGATGGCTCTCACTATATTATAGGGTAAATACAAAAACCTTCCTGGTGACCAAGCCTACACAAAATAACTTACGCAAGGGCTCCAAAAGTCCCAAGAAAGACGACAGCGGCCGAGTTTCTAGCAGCTAAAAGTGCCTGATCAGGACAACAAAAATCCAACTGTTACCTTACTAGAGAGTAGGTTAGCAAAGACATAATAACATAGAATACACATGGCAGGAAATATTTTGACTAGAGGAAAGTAATCTTTTTAATCATTTATCCATTATTGCCAGAACCTGAGTGGAGAAAGAAAGGGCAGATTGCATCCTTATCAAGTAAGAGGAAATATAACTAGGTAATTTCTCATTGTATTAGATACACGGATAGAATTTCGTTTATCTGCAAATTATTGCATTTGAAAATGAGGCCTGCAGAATTTTTCCATGACCAAGATACATAGAGACTAACATTTGTACAAGTATTTAATCAATATATTAAGTATGAGAAAACTTCATGAACCCTCAAACGATGTTACTAATCTTACAGCGATAAAGAAGGTTTTGTCCCCAAGTTCAGAAAAAAATATCAGCAATAATGCCTGCAAAATAAGGATTGCAATAATTATTTTAGTCAGTATTCTCGCAAGAAGGGTGAGGAAAATAATGGGGGAAGGAGGTAACATGCACAACAACAATTTCATTGGAATGTAATTTCTAAAAACATAATCGGCACCACGTTTATCTATAAAAACGACAAGAAGCTCTAATATTTGATTTTAAAAACCAAATAAAACCCAAAAAAAATTCCATTCTATGGCCGAAACATCCTTAGTAGGAGAAAAGTCTTGTATCATGAAATTAGTCAGATAACCACGCAATTGGTCAGGTAAATTATCATGAACCTCTTTGAAGAGAGATCATCTCTGTTCAGAACCCAAAACTCCCAGAAAACCATTTTGGCTTCTCCATAATTTCTAACTGAAAGGGTGTCTTTGTCATTTATAAGCAAGATAACCTTTGGACTACACATACAAAAATCAAGCATCAGACTTTCCAGATTCAGAATAATAAATTATAATAACGATAAAAGAAATAGACACTAAACTCAGATATGTAGAGGTTGCAGTGAGTATATATAAACACCTCCAGAAAATAACCACCACAGGCTTTAAGAAAATATATAAAAACAACAAAATAGAGAAAGTGGTATTTCACTAAAGAAAATAATGCAATGGCACTATGAAAATCATAGAGGAAATCGAGTGAATTATTGAGTCAGAATAACTGAAGTTTCCATATATTTTCAGAGCTTAGAAGGGTGAAAAGAGAGACATAACGAAGGAAAAAAAATGGGGGAAGGAGGTAACATGCACAACAACTGTTTCATTGGAATGTAATTTCGAAAAACATAATCGGCACCACGTTTATCTATAAAAACGACAAGAAGCTCTAATATTTGATTTTAAAAACCAAATAAAACCCAAAAGAAATTCCATTCTATGGCCAAAACGTCCTTAGTAGGAGAAAAGTCTTGTATCATGAAATTAGTCAGATAATCATGAAATTGGTCAGGTAAATTATCATGAACCTCTTTGAAGAGAGATCATCTCTGTACAGAACCCAAAACCCCCAGGAAACCATTTTGGCTTCTCCATAATTTCTAACTGAAAGGGTGTCTTTGTCATTTATAAGCAAGATAACCTTTGGACTACACATACAAAAATCAAGCATCAGAATTTCCAGATTCTGAATAATAAAGAATAATAACGATAAAAGAAATAGACACTAAATTCAGACATGCAGAGGTTACAGTGAGTATATATAAACACCTCCAGAAAATAACCACCACAGGCTTTGAGAAAATATATAAAAACAACAAAATAGAGAAAGTGGTATTTCACTAAAGAAAATAATGCAATGGCACTATGAAAATCATAGAGGAAATCGAGTGAATTATTGAGTCAGAATAACCGAAGTTTCCATATATTTTCAGAGCTTGGTTAAGAAAATTGCACCTAGAGCAACAGAGATTTCATGCACGATAATAGTAGAAGTTACAGGGAGATTTCCTAACTGAAGCAAAACCTGTGCTAATATCCCCGAGATCCNGAAAATCATAGAGGAAATCGAGTGAATTAGTGAGTCAGTATAACTGAAGTTGCCATATATTTTCAGAGCTTGGTTAAGAAAATTGCACCTAGAGCAACAGAGATTTCATGCACGATAATAGTAGAAGTTACAGGGAGATTTCCTAACTGAAGCAAAACCTGTGCTAATATCCCCGAGATCCCCTAAATATGGAATTGATTGCAGTCTGCTACCGATATCTGAACCTGCAATTGCTTGTCGAGTGCTTTGCAGAGTTATAAATCCGCACATCAGCATAAATTTCAAATGACCAAGTGATGGAGAATTAAGAAATAAGAAATCCAAGGAATTTGGGCTTTTCTTCATTGAATTATTTGATGAAGCTAACTTTCTTGTAATATTGCAGCCCACTCCAGTACGAGATAACAGGGTAAGGCTCTTGCACTTTCTGCTTTTAAGTTCCTATGCCACAAGTTAGCATTTCATTGAACTTGCAATGCAGGTTAAAAGGTCGAAATATAAAATTAAACAGCTTTTGGCAATAATATATTTAATCCACAAAGATTGATAAATGGAAAGAAACAAAAATGGAGATAGTATTTGTTATAAGAAGCTTTGATCAAAGACATCATGTATATGTTAAATCATCTCATGTTAAAGCTTGTTACAGAGAAGTGAATTTTATATCTTCAACACGTCTCCACACATGGATACTTAAGCATTTTTTAACTTGAGGTGAGACACATTAAATTTCACAAATGGATAACACTGAGACTCAAACCTCAAAAACATGAACTCATGTGATATCGTCTTAAATCACCCAATCCAAAAACTTAAGTTATTAGAGCAGATGAGCTTCTTTATTTATATTTATATCTTCAACAATATATAATCATTATTGAAACCACTTCATCTGGGAACTTAAACTGTTGTTGTAGAAAGCACAAACTTATTTATCTAAATCGCCTTAACTATTTTTTAATCAAATGTTTGAGACATGTACATTGGCAGCTAGAAAGAACATATGACCTCTACCTACTCTATGTTGTGTTTAACAACCTTATTTAAAAGTTTATCGACTTCATCAAGGATAGGACACTGCAAAATGGTGCGTGAGTGCATGGTGGTACAACTTTTCTAGCGCATGAAGGTTTAATCTCAACCTGCTCTGATGCAATGACAGTAGGAGATGGGAACCGAGAACCACAAGAGGATTTTCCCGCAAAAATCTTCCCTACGAACAAGCAAAAAATTTAGCTACATCTTATTCAGAAAGGTATCACACAAGCTACAATTTGTCATATATGTTTAATTCATCTCACTGGTGAAGGGAATGGGGGATTGTTTACCAATCAGAATTTCTAAGGAATATTATGTTTTCTAGTTATTAGATTTTTTTTAAATATCGCAAATCTCAAAGGTACTCCGTACATGATGACTACTTAGATATTTTTTCTAAGTACACTCTTTCCACATTAAAAAAATTGGCGATCATTAAACTTTGAGTAAAAATTTCCATGTTAATCGCTAAACTTCACTTAGTTCCAAATTGATCGTTGAGCTCAAACTTTGGGACAATTGGATCTACGAACTCAAAACATTTGTTACAATTTAGTCATTCCATTCAGGAATGTAAGTTTGGCTTACGGAAAAACTGACGGGCAGTTCAGTTGGTTTGTCTATCAAAATAACTATATAGATGGCGTGATCAAATTGTAACAAAGTTAAATTCTAATTATGAAAAGCAAATGTACTTGATTTTTTGCAATTTGAAAGGCCGGACTGTGAATCATCATAAGAATAGAAATTCGAAAAAATCCAAATCTTGTCAAACCCACAAAAGAGATTGGGTACCACCTCAATCAATCCCAGTTCAGACCCAGTTAGAATTCCACAGAAGTTGAAAAGAGAGAGAGATCACTACTACAGCACTAAGAAAATGCAAATGCAACCCATTTACTCAAAAAATATCGGACAAATATTAGGAAATTCCTGTATCAAACCAATTCTAAAGTAACGTTTAAAGCGAAAATCTATGCTACAATACAGAGGCACCAATGTAACAATTTTGTATAGCAAGAAAAGGACTGTAATAAAATTACTTGAAAAGTTGGAGTGGGTTGTGAAGAAGAAAGAGAGACGGGGATTTTTTCTCTGCTCCACAAAAGAACAACAAGGAAATGCAGTGAAGCGAACCCCTGGCAGAGTAACCATTTTAACGAAGGGATCCGCTCGCTGCAGAATTCAGTTTTTGGGAGATGAAGGGATAGGAGAAAGAATTGTAAGGCGCCAAGAGAAACCATTGAATAGTGGCAGTTTAGATAACATGAGAGTGGAATAGTGCACATTGATACGTGTGGTGCGAGAGCAGCCTAGGTGGATGGTGATTAGAGATATGTGGGCCAGCCAGAAATTGCACTTTTATTAGTCCCAAAAAGACTTCAAAATGGAGTTTCGTAGCTAGAGAGAGAGAGAGAGATTATGCCACTTTGATAGAAAGTGGTTGACAGGTAAAATGACATAATATTAGTTGATAAAATTTGATTGGATGAAAAAGTTTATCGTGTTCAAAACAATTTAATGATGAAGTATCGTGTGATATTATGTTAACAATTGTCTCAAAGATTATGTTGCTGTAACATGATTGAAAAAAAATATATATAGAAGTTCAACCTAGCGATAGAAGTGCACGAGTTCAGTATTGATTTCACGATAAATGTGTACTTATTTCTAACCCTAGTGGAAGGTAATTAAATACGTGAATTGTTTGATTGGTTGGTTCTAAGTAAAAACTATGGAATTAAGTAATAAAATTGTTCGAACAAGACTTTGACTTCTTTAATACTTCTTTTATATATAAAAAGAGCATATGAAACGAAATTTCTTGTTTTAATAGAAAAACTAACGGAACTTTTTGTTTTTAACAGAATTTTTTTTTCTCCGTCAGTTTAATTGTTTCCATTAAATTAAATAGGTAAAAAATCGTTTTAAACCAGTCACTTCCCAACTTTCAGCCTATTAATTGACAGGCCCAGGAAGCATGTGAAACACATGTTGGCCCATTTATTTATATGCAAAATTTGTTGTGCTTCATTCATAGAATTTCAATGTGGGACAAACTCTTTGACTGTGTTACTGTGCAAGCAAGTGAAGAAAATAAAAAACTTTCTCCACATTGTCAAAGATGGTGTTGAAGTTTGTCCCACATTAATAAACAATTGCCTTCCAACCTGGTATATGTTCCCAGATAGCCTCTCCACTTGTTAATGTTGAGATGGATTCTTTAAGTGATGAAAAAATTAAACTTATTTAAAAGTTTAGAATTATCTTGCATTGTCATCCTCGTTGGAGCGACGGCCACGACCCTGGTGCCGCCAAGGGAGAAGGA